>BLKR01005945.1:0-68687 GCA_011170035.1 Teleogryllus occipitalis | reverse complement strand
GACAGATCGGGAAACAAATACACGTATTCCAGGCCAATGATATTGCAAAGATAGTGATGAAGCCATTTACAAATGAGTCAGCTGTAAACGAAAGCACTGACAAAACGAGTGCATGGACGTAACTCACAGTTACAGTAATGACAGCAGTGGCCAAGCAGTTGCTGACCAAGCGGTCCCCTCTTATACAGTGCGTCAGGAAACTCTCTCTCAGGGCCTTCTATTAAAAACTGCATTTATGTTGGTAACAAACAGATCACTGGGGAACAAGTGAAGGGAACAACACTTCCAGCATCTATTGTGATTGAGGTGAGTCCACAATCTACGTTTTCCAGCCGCAGCTCGTACAACATAACGTCTTTTGCACACAGCAAGGTTCCTCTGCGGAGAGGCTTTCCTGGCGCGCTGTAGTATACTTGGATTTTTCTAACGCCGCGGCTGATGGTAGTATCTCCAAGATGGAATTCGGCGCGACTTTCTGAGTCATTCTCAGTCCTACCGCAATATGTAGCATGATCGCGACCGCATCATGCAGTGCTGCAGATCAAGCGACTATAGCGGCGGGACTGAGAATGACTCAAAAAGTCGTGCCGAATTCCATCTTGGAGATACTACCATCAGCCGCCACGTTAGAAAAACCTAAGTATAATCTCTCGTTATAGAGGAAATGCTCTAAGAAGGGACCGCTTTGGCAGGTCGGAAAACAAATGAAAGTCATGGAAGGCGATGACTTTTTCAACATAGCGATGAAGCCATTTACAAAAGAGCTAACTCTAAACGAACGTACTGACAAAACGAGTGCATGGACGTAACTTGTGGTTATATTGTCAGCAATGGCCCAGCAGTGACTGTCAAAGCGGTCCCTTCTTATAGTTAGATACCGATTTTCCTAAGAATGAGCCAAAGTGACAGTTCGTGAAAACAAGTGAACATCACATGTATTTGGAGAAGTATCCCTCCGCCGCGACAGCTGTTCAGCCACGCCCCTTCGTAAAGTGTTAGGTTATGGCTCCTGTGAAAACATCCCTATGCGGAAGTCTATGAGTTTCCTTCAGGTATATGCACGTACGCGAGTCCGGGAAATATTTAAATTTAATTACGTGTGTGGAAAATTTCTTCACATGCTCTCACAATCAGTAAAAGAAAACTGCCGCGAATGTAAACAGAAAGAAAAATGATTTTAAGCCGGAAACAGGTGTACCGGTACCGGTCTCGGTTTTAAAATAAACATAATATTTATCACACAAAAAGTAAATTCAATGTAATATATGAAGAAAAAAAGAACTTTTACAGAAAAGCACATTACACTGCACTTACTAATATCAATTATTTCTTGCGGTGCACTATATTTTTGTGGGACAAGGACACCACTAAAGGAAATGTCAAAGCCATTTACAGCTTAGCCAACTGGAAACGAACGAATACAGGGAGTCTAATGGGCTCAAGGGCACAACGACCACCGAACCTCCAGTTATGTTGCCAGCACTAGCTGTCACTTTGGCTCATCCTTAGGAAAATCGCTCTATATATCTGGTTACCTGCAGGCCTGCGCCGGCGTCGGTGTCCGGGGGCAGCATGCGGTGCAGGTAGTCGAGGTCGCCGAGCGCCGCCAGCCAGGGCGCGAGGGCGCGCTCGCCGCGCAGGTAGCGCACCACGTCGAGCGCCGTGGCGTAGGGCAGGCGGCCCGCGCGCGCCAGGTCCAGCGCGTCGTCCAGCAGCAGCGCGCGGTTCAGCAGCGGCAGCGCACGCGCGTCGCGCCGCAGCGCCGTCGCCAGCAGCGCCCAGTTGCGCGCGTCGTAGTTGACGCGGTACAGACCTGCAGACGTGCATCAGCAACAAACACTCCCGTTTAGACTTGGTGTTTTCGTAACGTGGCGGACGACATTCGGTCATTTTTACACCTCCTGCCTTATAAAATGAAGCTTTACAACAGTGATCAGCACGTGTTTGATGGTTAGGGGGAAATCCAGCTAGCTGACGGTAGGTCGGCGCCGGATCTCACCATCCAGCGGGGGAAGATCACCGCCATCTCCAAGAAAAAATATGCACTACCCATATGGAACAAATGACCTAAGCTATCGACGCGCCCGGCATCACTAACCAATCAACCAATCAACCAACCAACCACATTTTAGAGGCCGTGAGCCCCGTTGAGAAGGACGTTCGCAAATTAATCAAAAATATTCATTTCATAAGGCGAGTGTTATAAAAACGACCTAATGTCACCAACCACGTTACGAAAACCCAAGTATAACCCTGTGTTAACGACTTGGAGTCCCTGGGACTCCTCCGACTTCGCTAAACTTTCAATAGACGCATGCACGATTTTTTTACAATCTGCATTCTTCTTGTACCTTTTCATTCTACAATTTTAAGTAATAGTTCGCGAGCTTACTGTTTATTTATTTATTTATTTATTTTATTTATTTTACGTCAAAAAACAGTTAAAAACTGCTGTGGAATGCTTTTCAGAAAAAAATATCAGCCTTTGTTGGCGCGCAAGAGACCTAGGGTCTCCACGTCAGTAGTACTGAGTGCGTGTCGCACTTTGCCAGTTCGTACAGTTTGTTCTGTAGCGTCTCTGAAGAAAGTACAATTCACAGAAAAACAAGTATAGTATGTTAAGTGAGTGTGTGAATATTAAAGGCCATGATTTTGAAGAAAAATTTGGGCAAAGGGTGAAACACATGTACAGTAGTTGATCGGATTATCTTCAGATTATCATATTGTAGTATCTTCGGATAATCAAATTGAAAGTGACCGTGACTCATCACACGGACAATTTTGTTTAGAATCAGGGGAAGAATACGATAATTAATAGGAATTTCTTGAGCATGAAGGTCCCGAATAAGAAATAACTCAGAATGCAAAATACGATTACTGAAATAAGAAACAAGTGTGCAAGAGTTGTACAGAAAAAGATGACTAAAGAAACTAGTGTCAAAATTTTAGTGTTTGCGGTAGTAACATTTTTTTTGTATTTGATTTGCAGTTCTAGAGTTATAGTAGTTGTCATTAATACATTTTTTAATGTTCAAACAATTTTTATTGTGAAGATAAATTCGTTAAAGGTCTGCATAACGTTATTCAACTATTCATAATCACATGATATTTCTTAATTACATAACTTATTAACGAATATATACTAATTCATATTTTCTTTAGTCATCATTTATCGTAAGTTTCAATGTTCTTCACTCGAAATACAAATCACTATCGTAGTATTTGAAACATGTTATGAGTCCCTGACTCTTCACGTTTGTACCAGTGTGACTGAATTCTACACTTCTTTTTTAAATTACTGACACGTCGGCAGCTAAGGGTTAAAACCAAAAGCATTTCAAGGTCTCGAGTTGGAAGGAGACAGAGGACATTGTTATGCAATTGGGAGCACCAATACAAAAAAAATTGAAGTCGTAATAAATAACTTATTTAAGCAGAATGTTTGTACGAATATAACTAGATATTTTTATTCAACTTAAAGCTTGTTCTACTACTTAACATTTATTATCATCTTATGGTTATTAAGATTATTAGTATGATACAAAGCAAATAATGATCGCTATTGATGTTAGTATTAAGAGGAGATGAATGAGGTTTATTACCAACCGAATCCATTATTTGCGCACCTGGCAGTGTGACTTTCAATATTTTTTGCAATAGTCTCTTACCCTGCCTTTGAATCGCAGTCATTCGCCATCTTTTGATAACCTCATTGTGTTCTGATTGTTTTTAAGAAAGGAGGCCGGTAAGAATTGCGCCGCTATTACATTGAAACCAGCCGTTAAGAATGACTCTAATAGTGGTGGAGCGAATGGATGAGGAAAAGTGAATTTCTCGAGTAACAGGACATGAAGCAGTTTTATACTTCATAAATTTCTCAGAGTACCAGCATTTGAATTCCACAGACAAAATTTTAGTATCAGAACCCCTAGACTCAAAGTAATAATTTGATCTGAACACTACACGAATTATGTTCCCCTACGTCATATTTAGTTTTGTCCTGTATGGTTCAAATTTACAAAACATTGAGGATACGTTTGCGATACATTCTGAAATATTTATCAAATTTAAAGTGAAAATGTCCAAGCCTTTCAAAACTGTATCTGTATATTTATATCTGCACTTCCACTTGAAAACACAGCCCTCGTTATACTAATGGAATGGTATTTTCAAGTTAAATCTCAAAGGTAAAAGCACACACGAGAGGGAACACAAAATTGAATGCTGAAAGAGAATTACGGTATTCAGAATACGCAAAGAGCGCATTCCAGGAGGTATTATCCGTAAAAATTAATATTAATCGTGAATGAGTAACAGGAATGAAATATCACTTGGGAATCGCTTTTGGCGCAGCTTTCAGAAGTCCGTCCCGTTCCTAACTCCTTGATCAGCCGCGCTACGCGCCAAGCGCTCTCGTAATCAGTTCTCCCAGACAGCTCCGCTCCATTTCACAGAACTCCGCCCATTCCTCGCTACTCAATCCCCCTCTGGCGTCCTCAGAGTTGATACGCGGAACTGCTAGCCTGTTTTGTGCATGAAAAGACACAAATATAAAGTGGTTGGAAATGATTTCATTTTCATTAAAATATTAATTTTGTTGACAGTCCAATTGAAGGAATAATGAGTCATGACCTTACATGAAATGAATGAATCGGAATTTGACGCAAGAAGGAACTTTCAGAGCAGAACTCAATGTAAATATTATATCAACTTCGGTCTTCATAAAGTGATTAATAAAGTCTTACATTTTAATTTTTAAATTAAATTTGCAATAAGAACACTGAGATTAATACATTAATACTAGTTAACTGAAATGACTTGTATAGATTATTATTATTATTATTATTATTATTATTATTATTATTATTATTATTATTGGAGCATTTTTAATAAGAGAATAATTTTCAAAACGTCGAACTTAAGCATAATTTCAATTTTTCTCGGACAAAGTATGTAAAATTGGTCACATTCATAGGGCCAGGAGAATCAACTTGAGGAAAACAGTCGACGTGAAGGTGTTCATATCACGGAAGTTGCCATATCTCTTCGAGACTTCAGTCACATTTTGCACGCGCATTCCACTTTCCCACTACACTGTCCGCCCCTCTTGGTTCCCTCACGCATTAAAAAGACAGCTCTTTTGCGCGGTCAGTCCCCTTAGTAACACATCTCTCGTAGCTTCAGCAATCTCCAAGAGTAAAAGGAACCATCTCCTCAGTCACCCTCTCTTTTCTTCTTCTTCTTCTTCTTCTTCTTCTTCTTCTTCTTCTTCTGTTACGATTCTCACCGTACAAGAATCATGGTTTTTTCGTCTCTAAACGTTTATTCCATATTCCCATCTATGCTTCTCAGTAAAGTCTCGTCCCCTCTGCTTCCATCCCTCTTCATTCCTTTCGCACTTTTTAGGCACCTGTGTACGTTACAGGACGCTGCTCCGTAGCATGCCTGTTCCTTTATTATGACTTGATCAATTAACCCACGGCCATACCTGGAATGAATACGTGTGTGATCGTGTTGTACGATACAAATTATAAAACACTGGCGGAATGAGAGGCAGTGGGAACAGAAATTCACAGAGCAAACCTACCGGGAACCCTCTTTGTTCACTTCAAACGCAACACGAAGTGACTGGCATTTAAACCCCGCTTCCCAGAGGTAGAAAACGAGTGCGCTGGACTATGTGCTAGGGGCCGCCCCTTTGTGCTTACAGGCAGGACACGGCGCAATGCGAAGCGGCCGGGCAGGGCCTGCAAAAGGCGGCGCCGCGCCGCACCGCTTCCCGCTTGCTGTGCTTTTAAGCTCGAAGCACTAACGAAAGCCCCAGAATAAATGTGACAACTTTTGGAACGCGTATTAGGGCAGAAATTGATTGTTAATTTATATATGATGCGTAGGGGACGGATTTGAATGAAATCTAATTT
The DNA here is from genome assembly GCA_011170035.1 of Teleogryllus occipitalis. Lineage (NCBI taxonomy): Eukaryota > Metazoa > Arthropoda > Insecta > Orthoptera > Gryllidae > Teleogryllus > Teleogryllus occipitalis. Next base: position 62,766 of record BLKR01005945.1, on the reverse strand, counting down.
GTTTCTTTTCACTTTAGAATGATGCCCTTTGGTATAGAAATTCACTTTATGTTATGACAAAAGGAAATGACCAATTTTTATATGTAATTTTTTTTTCATTTTCATCGATTTGAGCTAATAAGTCATTTTTTAACTTTTCCGTCATTGTTAATGCATTTTACCTGATTTATTGATTTTAATGTCATTGTAATTGTTCTTGCTTCAAATAATATTTTCGAGATGCAACAAATGTTCTCCACAGACTTCCTGAGTACCTGTTCCTGGTAACCTATTCGATTTCTTCGCTCAAAAGTTGTAATATCAACCACTGTGAGTATGTAATCTCAGGTTCCTGTGATGCGTGTCAGCGTCTTTGGCGATTCAGCCGATTTCGGGATAACTAAAGACAGAGATTTTGTGGTAAGGAACAATCCAAACCAAAAGTTTGAAAGCTGAGTTCACTTGAACGAATAGAAGAAGCCTCGATTACATCAGTAACATATCCAACAGCTTACGTTGTTCATCTGAACTGGTTTTGATCACATTTCTACGTCGTTTTTCTTTGCTTTTACGGCATTTTAAAAACATTTTACGAGCATTTTAGTGATCATTTTTGGCGATGTTTTAGGTTATCAAAATCTGCCCCCTAATGATGAGTCATTTCAAATGAAGTTAACTCTTCAGCACGGGAGCACTTTACCGCATCTCAGTGTGCTTATGTTGGACGCTTTTTCACAGGGTTACGCTTAATGTGCATCGTACGCTATACATTTTTACTGATACACACTGTTACAGATTCAAATATATTGATATTAACGTATTGTGCCCTGGTTTTCAAAAATGTAGTCATATAAAATGGAATTTTTGTATCAGTACTGTTGTACATTGTAAATATATTCTGTGCAAATCATCGCGTGAATTCTCAGAAAATATTTTCGACAAAACTTCAAGATTCGTAATATTTATTTCTAAAATATTGCAATTCATATTGTTCAGGCGTGAATTTCAGGATACAATCGCCCACCTAACTGGCCGACAGTTCAGAAATTTTCATCCAAAAGTATAATTTCAGAGCCAGATACTCCTCGTTACCCCGCCATTTTCTAGCTGGCCATTATGTTTTCATTTCAATATTGATAGAACTTCCAATAAATTGATCGTCATAATGATTACGCGTACGAAACTAATGACTGATTTATTGTCTGGAAATCTGTCAAAGCATATTTCACATACACCTTAATATGACGAAGAGAGAATAACAAAGCAGAGCCTGTGCCAAGCCTGCATCATGTCACCCTTTCAATCGTGCAGATGGAAACCATGGACGTGCAAGAACGTCACACCGCGTTGAAGGGTTGAACTTATGTCGTCTACCACTGATTGTTAGGCAGCTCATCCTGTACGGATGTTGATAGGTAAACGAAATCTCTTTGACAGCGTTAGAACGTGACCTACCAATCACAAGTGTATAATGATTTTCCTACTAACCAGGGGCAAATGTCGCATGTTTAACTTTGTAAAGAAATTCCCAATCACTTGTGCAAAAGGTTAACATTTTGGACCCACCTACATGAAATTTAAAACACTTAATCCGAGACACCTGGTCATGATCTTTAATTGTATTTATACATTCTGTCTGTTGGTTTTTTAATTAAATAAATAATTTATTGTATACATTACATAAAACATAGTTTATTTGTTGAAGCACATTTCAATCAAAACGTTTCGATAATTGTTCCAATGGCATCTTCAGATGCTCAAGGTTGCATGCATCTATGAAGGCAAATCCAAATTTTTAAACAATTGATCTACGAAATTAGTTAAGTACTCATTATAAGTGGGTCCAATTTTTTTTAAAACATGTACTTAGCCTGTCGAAACGTACTTCAGTTGTCGAAGCGTTGTGATTAAAATGTGCTTCAGCAAATAAACTTTTATGCGATATGTAATATGCAATATGCGATATGTTTTATGCAATAAACTGTTTCTTTAGCAACTGTCTTTACCTGCTCATGATGAAGACAATCTCTGTTTTCCCCCTCAGGCGACGTACGTGTGTGTGTGTGTGAGAGAGAGTGAGAGAGAGCGAGAGAGAGCGAGAGAGAGCGAGAGAGAGCGAGAGAGAGCGAGAGAGAGCGAGAGAGAGTGAGAGAGCGAGCGAGAGAGCGAGCGAGAGCGAGCGAGCGAGAGAGAGCGAGCGAGAGAGAGAGAGCGAGAGCGAGAGAGAGAGAGAGAACGAGAGAGAGAGCGAGAAAGAGAGTGAAGGAGAGTGAGAGAGATTGTGTGTGTGAGAGAGCGATCGAGAGTGAGAGAGACAGAGAGTGAGCGAGAGTGAGAAAGAGAGGTTGAGTGTGTGTATGTGTGAGAGAGTGAGAGAGAGTCAGAGAGATTGAGTGTGTGAGAGAGAGAGTGTGAGAGAATGAACAAGGGTGAGAGAGTGAGAGAGAGAGCGGGAGAGATTGTGTGTGTGTATGTGTGTGAGAGAGAGAGAGAGAGCGACTCACCCGCGGCGTCCACGTTGGCCAGCAGCCAGGCGTCGGCGGGGGGCAGGCCGGCGCCGTCCACCGTAGTGTTGGCGCGCGCGGGGTCCAGCCACAGCACGGGCTGCGTCGCCTGCCAGCCCGAGGGCCCGGCTTGCCACGTGAGCGTCAGCGGCACCCACCAGCCCTCCCCCTCGCCCTCGCCCTCGTCGGGCCCCAGGCTCTTCTCCAGGTCGCCCGGCGAGCGCAGGAAGCGCTCCTGCAACAAACACATTCGGGTCTTGTTACTCCTCTAATTCACGGCCAGAGATGTTATGAGTCGGTTGATTACACTGACCAACGACCAAAACACTTTTTGTGTGTGTTCACCTAATTCTTATCATTTTAAGCATGATGACTCCAAAAATAATAAAAATGCCTTATAACCAATTTGTTCACATTTTAACATTTTCTCTGTATAGCTAGGCAAATGCAGCTCTGAGTATCTAGAAACGTGTGAGTTGCGGGAAGTTAGAACGAGAAAGTGTTAGGACGACAAAGATGGTAGTATACTCTTTGGAAAAATATTTGACAAGCAGCACTGTGTTTGTTTTATTGGATGCGCACGCGTTTGAATTGTTGGTATCAAAACATGATATCAACAAACTAGTTTAACAATTAGTGTTCACTCATGGCTAGTCAAGGTTGTAAGCATGGTCGGAAAAAATGGGTGGGTTCCTCCGGTATACCGATTTTAGATGGATCTGCGCATCACCAGTTTGCGTCACGAACCACGTGACGACAGCACGGGCACTTCGTTTGATGAGTCAGACCAGACGCTGGCCGCCATGTTGCATGGAGGGCGAGAAGTGTTGAGAAACATTGTGAAAGTAGGACAAAGTGGCGCTTTTCAACGGTAACCAACAAAACACGATGAAGACGTGCAAGATACAATATTTAAAAGAGATGGTTCATAAATCTGTTTCAATGTCTTGTAACGAAGTGATAATTTTGGTATATGACTTTAAAACTCTCGCTAATATTGTGACGCAAACTGGTGTCTGAAGCTCATTGGTTGAGGTCGGATACGATGCATACCCCCCCTCCGATTGTAAGAACAGTCCTGACAGTTTTTGTTGCATTTGTGATTAGAAACCACCAACGGAACATTACAGACTTCGTTAGAAATATGTATTTTTCATATTTTGAAATTAAACTTGTGATCAGGGCAAATCTTGGGCGCCTCATCAAGTATGTTATATTTGCGAAAGGACCTCCGAAAATGGTCAAGAAAGGAGAAAGCATCCTTCAGATTTGCCATTCCAGTAGTATGGAGGGAGCTAGGGAATTGTTCAGAAAATTGCTACTTTTGTTGCATTGATGTTACTAGCTACAACTAAAAAAAATAGGTAATTCAATACCCTAACCTACCATCTGCAATTTGGCCAATAGGCCATAGTCCGTATCTGCCTGTACCTGTGGCTGTTGCAGTAGCTATTGCAACTGTTAGTATGGATAATATGTCAAGTGATGCATCTCCCGGGGATAACGATGAACCAGGTTAAAATGAGTTCGTGTCCCGTAAACAGTGTGGAACCTCAGTTCTTTACTCAAAGTGAGGTAAATGATTTGGTCAGAAATTTGGGCTTAATAAAGGAGAAAACTGAACTGCTTGTCTCCAGACAAAAAAAATCTTGCTAGCAGCTGGAACTTCATGTGTACATGAGAAGAGATCAGCAATATGCTAATTTTTTCAAACAAGAACTGGATTTAGTTTATTGCTCGAATATTTCCGGTCTGGTAAATGAGTTCAGAATTCAATACAAAAAGATGAATGGAGGCTATTTATCGATTCCTCTAAAACTAGTTTAAAAGCAGTTCTATTAAACAACGATAACATCTACGCATCATTACCTATTGCATATTTTGAACATTTGAAGGAAAATTACGAAAACCTCAGTGTAGTTTTAGAGAAAATAAACTACACCGGTCATGGATGGATGATATGTGAAAACTTAAAAATAACATGCATGCTTCTTGGCCAGCAAAGTGGTTTTACTAAATTCCCGTGTTTACTATGTGAATTGGATAGTAGGACACGAGATCAGTGTTGGCTTAGAAAAAATTGGCCCCTACGAAAATCTTTAAAGCCAGGGGAAAAGAACATTCCACGGAAACATCTGATTGATCAACACAAGATTTGGCTACCTCCATTGAACATAAAATTAGACCTCATGAAACAATTTGTGAAGACCTTACCTAAAGATGGGCAGTGTTTAAATACCTTGTGAAAAGTTACTGCAATTATCTGAAGCAAAATTAAATCTTCGTTGGGTCTGATATTAGAAAAACCATCTTTGATCCTAAATTTGAACTACGTATGACAGTAAATGAAAAAGAAGCACGGATAGTATGTAACCACGTTGTAAATAAGTTCCTATGCAACAAAAAAGACCCAGACTATCAAGCAATTATTGCCAATATGCTGGATGCTTTTAAGAAACTGGGGTGTTTAATGCGCCTCAAGGTTCACTTTTTAAACATTTACAATTCTTTCCGAACAATTTAGGTGATGAAAGTGAAGAACAAGGTGACCATTTTCAGTAAGATCTGAAAGTCATGAAAAAGCGTTATCATGGATGCAGGGACACCAACATGATGAGAGATTACTGTTGGTCACCTCACCGAGTCAGCAAACGGCGCGTAGGAGGAAAATCTATATCAGGGGCTTTAAAGAAAAGAGACAAAGAAAATATACGTAAATGGACACGTAAAGTCTTTGTAGAATATAATGTTAAGAATATAAAGCTATCTTCTATGTTTAAATAAAGTTCTGTTGGCATTTTGAAAGTCTTTTACTTTTCATTTTTATTTCATATACAGCATATTTTCCCGTATCTTAATATATCAAGTTGTGACTAAACTGTGGGAAATGGAAACAAATAGAGTTCAAATGCGGTTTCAGCACCCCCCCCCAAAAAAACCATAAAAATCAGCTATCAAGATTTTAATTTTTTTTTGGCCCGTGTTATCAAGTCTACTACGGGTTGCAACCAGTTTCTTAAGGAGCAGGTTTAGGGACTGTCGGAGCGTCTACAATAGTTTGCGCAAAGTGTTGGCTGTTCCCAGTACAGCAATGTCTTACATGTCCCAGTCATTTGAATGACCTGGGAGTTTAACCAAGTTGTTATTGTAGTTGTTTTTATTTATCATTATTATTATTATTATTATTATTATTATTATTATTATTTTCTGTGAATATACAGTGATGCCGGGGTTCTCAAAATCACCCAAGACAACAATGGTTTGCACGTAAAATGGAGCAAGAATATATGTGTTTTTTTATATCCGTCAAACCAGGTTTAAGAATTTTCGGACTATATTTGCTGTTCCCAATAATGCAGCTTTCTGATTGGTACGTAAATGCTTTTCAGTCAGTTTTAACTTCTTCGTGATCTCTTGCCATTCTTTGATGACCAATCCATTTACTGACACCACTTCTGAAAGCACTTCCACTGCGCACCATCTATTCATGTCCTTCGGTATTTCCTTTTTTTCTCAGCAACAGTTGTTACAAGGCTGTCATCTGCAGGGACCGCAACGTCAATTATGCATAATGTTTTAGATATTTGATCAAACAGAACAATATCTGGTCTATTTGCTTCGACAGTTCGGCCAGTGATTATTATTATTATTATTATTATTATTATTATTATTATTATTATTATTATTATTATTATTATTTAATAATTATCTAGTCTTTCTGGACAATTACTATGATCATTGGTCTTTTTAGTGAATTTTATATCCCGGAGGTGGCAGAGTTTCTTCTCCGCTGGAACATAAGATCCCGCGTCGGTGACGACTTCCTCCTGCTTGCGGTTTTTTATGCTCCATGAATCTCCCTCAATGAGACACTGCTCCAGCTGGGACTAGCTTTAAGCTCCAGACTGGTCTCTCGACATGTGTGATAGTGCAGTACTTGTGAGACTTGAACAAGCTGAAAGGATTGGTTTCTACTCGTTCGTGTCAACTCAGCATTTATTATCCTGGGAAATTTTGAGAATCTCTTACTCGTGCTATTACAACAGATCCCGATCCTGGTTCTATTCTTATCTTTTTAAGCCACATAAATGATTTATTTTTGTAATAATAATTATTATAAAAATAAATATTAATATTATTATACACGTTTGGAACCTATCGAACTAAAGAAGACATTTTTGTATTTGTTTACCGTTCTTAGTTCCTATATTGCTTTCTAACCTCGAACTGAGTAATTCATGCCTTTTTAGATTAATCTGCCTTATCAACAACTCAGTAGGGAGTACTCTGTCCAGGACCTTTTGTAATGTTTTACATATATTCCTAATTTTCCTGATCACTTTTGTTTATTCGTAATTTCGTCGTAATAGTCAGTTACTCTCTACTCGCCAAATAAATTTATCTCAATTCACATACTAAGAATTAATACCGTTGAAGGCTTCTCGGATCCAGTCATGCAAAGATCAAATCATCTATGACTTGACCAGTGCGTTAATGCGGTACGTGCTCTAATCAACTCAGCTTTCCATGACAGTTATTTTCTGACGCAGAAGAATTAAAATATTTAAATAGTTTTAGCGCACATCTTTTTAACTCCCTTCTAGCTTTAATCGCCTTTAAGTTACTACTCTGCGAGATTGAGTTAGTTTCATAAAGCCGATATAAAACTTTGCTTGAATTATTTCACAAAGAAATCTATGGTTTTTATAATCGTGTCTATGTAGCGTCGTGATTCTTTTGTAATGTGTTTAAAATCTTATTTCCATTAAGCCACTTCTATTTTCATCGAGTTTTGCCTTAGAGGCGATTTGTTTTTACGAGTATAGATATGGACTCGTTTTTATTGCCCGCAGGAGAATGAAACTAATGGCTAGCGAAGCGATTTCAACCCTCAACGACGTCTGGTTTTATGAATGAAAAAAATAATAAAAGCAAAGGAAGTGGAAATTGCAGAAGAATAATAAAATGTGAACGTAAACATACACAGAAATTACGATTGACTTTTATATACTTCATTTGATATGACAAAAAGTCCCTCTCCGCAGAAACAAGACTCAGATTTTGCAGGAGTCCCTACTTACCCCTCTTACACTAATGAATATATATAGTGTTGTGGAAAAACTTCCTACAAAACGTTTTGATCAGAATGCAAATTGCATGAAACCTGTGAATATGTTTATAAGATGCATTTGAAACTCTGGAATTCCTTCCGTGAAAAGACTTTCAATGTACTTCCATAACTTCATAATTTCTTTTCAGCCACAAATTGAATTTGAACTTCTTTCGGTTTAGACATTAAGAAATTCAAGAATGTTAAGTGTTTCAAATTTACATTGCCTTTTTTCCTTCAATACGTACCAAATTAGATTTCTTACAACTTTTCTTCCAGACACCAGAGTAATAAATTGAGTTAGGGAAAAATATAACCCGTTCTTTAAAAAGCGATGGAACAGCGTGAAAACCAGAGAAAATCTAATCTCAACCGGGTGAGAAGGGCACATCTTTCAAACATTGCAGTGTATCAGACGTGTGGTTTGATAGTGAAAGTTGCACGTGCGACAGTTTGCGCATAGGTATTTTGAATTTTTTTAACTGGCACGAAGTGTACTTACCACAAATTATTGACCTTCTATAGCAAACAATTTCTTAACTAAATAAAAAATATTAGCGATTTATAAACATTAATATAAGTGATGTGCAAACACAGGAGTTGGACACTATTTTACTTTCCTGTCAACTACTGTAAACTATCCCGTAAACCGTACTTAAGATGGTCACCAATCGATCATCGAAATTTGAGGCAAAACGATTTTTACAAAGAATTTTTTAATTTTTGGGGAATAGTAAACATACACAGATATTACGCTTGACTTTTATAATAATTTGAGGAATAGTGTCTTACTATCACAGTACTTTTCTATATTATAAATCACCTCTATAGTTCTGACCTGGATGGCCGAGGTGGCTAGAGAGACAGCTGACTTAGCTCCTCGGTCTGAAGGGTCGCTGGTTCGAGTCGTTCGAGTGCCGCCGTTGACATGGTTGTTTGTCCCTCTTTCATTCTCCTTTTCATTTCCCTCTTTCATGTACGTGTGTTGTCACAGAAGGCCTTTTGAGTCTGCTGGCCATAGACCGGGCAGCCCGCAAATGCGTTCAGTGTAAAGGTTAATATGTTTCCCCAATGAGGGACATAGTGAGTACGCGGCGCGGATAGTCCAGCACATCCCCTGAAGCTGGAAAAATCCCCAGGAAGAAAGAAAGAAAAAAGAAATCTGTTTAATAAATTCAGCTGATGAAACTGCATTGCAGTCACTTGCTTGAAGCAACCCGTTTGATGCTTAGGCGTCGTACGTGCCGTGTTGCAGAGCCCCTGCAATCGGAAATTTAACTGGGTCATTGAGAAAGAAAAAGAAGGAAGAGAAGGAAACAAAAGGAAAATAAGAAACAGAAGAAGAAATTAAGAAATAGAAAAAAGACAAAATCAAAGTATTAAAAAGAAAAGGAAGATTGACAAGAACCAGAAGAAGAGGAATGAGATAACGAGAAACTAGAAGAAGGGGAAATAGAAGAAGAGGAAAGAGAGAAGGAAAAAGAACGACGAAAACGATAAAAACAAAGAGAATGAGAAATATAAGAAATATGAGAAATGTAGAGCTGTTTGCGTAACTCATTCTATGTGCTCTGTAATCTCATTATGAATCCTGAAATCTCTACACACCTGTTTCTCGCTAAAGAAACAACACGCATCAGCTACTATGTGCACGAAGATTGACCCAAATTGCTCCGGGTATTCTGCAACCTACCAAGTTTCACTACTCAAGATTAAACGCGCGAAAGCATTGGCTTCCGCGTCCGGGGAGAGTACTTGGCTATCCGGGCACAGGTGTCAAAATTTTGGCAGTCTTGCTGCGACTTTCCTCAGGGCGAGATGAGAGCATACGCTTCTTTGCCTAGAATATGATGTCATCTGGATAGCCAAGTAGAAAATGAAACGCTCCGTATGCCCGCGTATGTGACCAGTTTATGTGAATCATGGCATCAATAGATATATAACTACAGTGCTTCTCACCGGGAGGTCCTCGGGTTCCAGTGCCGACGGTGGCAAGATTTTTGACACAAGCTACATAGCTAGGTAGAATTTAGCCGCTGTCTGTAGGAGAATTCTAGCAACCGACTGCTCTGATCGATAGTTTTCCGTGGTTCATCTGAATACAAGAAGCGAATGCCGGAGCAATACCTTACAAACGGGCCTCAGTTCGCGAGAAATCTATTCTTCCTCTTGTCTGTTCTCACCACTTACTTACGTGAACACTAGTAGTCTCGTAGGTCAGCGCCGGATCTCGTAATACAAGTCGCTGTCTGCAGGAGAGTCCTAGCGGCCGACTGCTCTGATCGGTAGTTTTCCGTGGTTTCTCCGATCAACATCAGGTGAATGCCGGAGCAGTTCCCTAACAAACAGGCCACGGACCGCGCGCGATCTTTCCTTCCTCTTCCTTGCCCTATCATCACACACTCGTACACTAACATGCACTACACTACCACACATGCCGGGAGACCGGTCATGGACTTAGAACTTGTTCCGCTGGTGGGAGATACCTGGTTGGGGAAACCCCCGCTAGTCGACGGTACGTCGGCGCCGGATCTCGTCATCCAGTGGGGGAAGATCACCGCCATCTTCCAATGAAAAAACATGCCCTACACCTTCGGGACTAATGACCTGAGTAGTTGACGCGCCCGGAATCACTAAGAATCAATGTAATGAGTTAATGTGTGAGTGAGGCGAGCACCTGGGTGACGGTGACTGCGCGCGAGTCGTCGTAGCGGCGCCGGAGCTCGAGCAGCGGGTAGCCCGGGCGGCGCGTCCACGCGGCCATGGCGGCGGCCAGGTCCCCGCGCGCGGGCAGCGCCACGCCGTCGGCGCGCGCCTGCTCGCCCAGCGCCGCCCACAGGTCGCGCTCGCGCGCCGTCCCGAAGCGGTGGCCGCGCACGTAGCGCTGCACCCCGCGCCGGAACGTCTCCTCGCCCAGCGAGTGGTTCAGCATGCGCAGCACGTAGTACCCTGCAAACCACACAATCGTGTTATGCATTAAGGCCCATTCACAATGCAAACATAAGCATAAGCATGGCGTTAACATAAAAGTTAGGACTACGTCTACAAGTGGACTCATTCACAATGCGTTCGCATAAGCATAACACGTAAGACGTTAACTTAAGAGCTTCAAGCTTCTGTGCTTATGCTTATGTCAGACATAAGGAATGAGCCAATCACAGTTCGTTAACTCAAAATCGAGTATCGAAGTCGATAGGCGAACTATTCATGTCGATTCGTGTGCTGCATCTCATAGCCAATAGAAACTCTTATTTCGCCTATGTTTATGTTCGACATTGTGAATACGCCAACTCTTCGCTTGTGTTAATGTCTACGTCTATGTGTTATGCTTATGTTTGTGATCGCATTGTGAATGGGCCTTTATGGTTGTCCTTCTCAGCAGATGGTTTAGCAGGCGCTGCATGTAGTACCCTGCAAACCACACAATGGTGTTATGCATTATGGTGGTCCTTCTCAGCAGATGGTTCAGCAGGCGCTGCATGTAGTACCCTGCCAAGCACACAATGGTTTTATACATTATGGTTGTCCTTCTCAGCAGATGGTTCAGCAGGCGCTGCATGTAGTACCCTGCAAACCACACTATTATGCATTATGGTGGTCCTTCTCAGCAGATGGTTCAGCATGTGCTGCATGTAGTATCCTGCCAAAAAAACATACTGCGTGCGGTGATCCTCCTCGGCTTGTGAGTCAGCATGAGGCACCCTGTCAAAACCGAACATGACGTGGCGTCAGTATGCATTATGGTAGGCTTTCCATACGTGTGGTTCAGCATGCGCGGCGTGAAGCACCCTGCGGAAAACACACGATGCTGTGTCTTTGTGCATTATAGTAGACCTTCTCAGACAGTGATTCAGAATGCGCAGCACGTAGTCCCCTGCCAAGCACACACGACGGAATCCATTGTGGTAATCCTTCTTGGAGAGCATGCGCAGCATGTAGTACCCTGCCGCAAACACACACAATGTGCGGTAATCCGTCTCAGAGAGTAGTTCAGCATGCGAAGCATGTAGTACCCTGCCAAAAACACATACGACGTACTGTGATCTATCTCAGTGAATTATTCAGTATGCGCAGCATGTAGTGCATTTTTCGGTTTTAAAGGATTATTATATACATCGCCAATTGTCCCCATCTAAAGCTTATATCCTAGTGAAATTAGACCAAAAACTAGTGATCGCAGGAAAAAATTCAAGAGTTTTGAAATTCGGCGTGCTTGTTCGTTGGTAACTACCGCACTTTATACTAAAAATCCTAAAGTGTTAGGATGAGCCAGGGTGACGGTGGGGGAATTAAAGTTTCTTTTTTTCTGTATATATCTTCTGTATATTTCAGATATCAATCCTAGCGAAAATTAAGCTCTATTAAATCAATCTATAAGCATGCTTCGCCCTAAGTCGCACCGCCAAGGAACGACGCGCCCCTGCACGCACCCTGCAATGAAACCCCTTAATACGTCAGTGCATTGTGGATTGCATTTACCCTTTGCACTCTTAAGCAACGAGCATAATATACGTCCTACAGCTCGTACGGCATGTCAGAGATGCCACGAGAATAATGGCTACGAGCTCGCATCAGTATGTAATGTGACATGTCCTACAACACGTAGGGCATGTCTCAGATGCCACACCAAAATCCTTAATTAACTCGTAGGGCACGGCACAGAAGCCCACGTATTTTCCTGGTACGTACAATAAAGTTTTCATTGTTGAATCCATCCGGGCTACTATTCTATTTTTAAACAATGTTGACGCAATAATGCGAGAACGACCTGCAACAGGGGAATGACAAGTATCGGCTTTGAACCGTGCAGCCATTTTCCATTGTCCTCTTAGACATGCCTTGCGAGTTATACGACCTCGCAGTGATCAGAAACCTCCGACCGCGGAGTGCATTCATAGGTGGCGTGTGACACATGCCCTACGAGTGCCAAGAAAATTTTCTAAAATATCAGCAAGTTTCAGAATCGCGATTTTCCTGTATTTTTTGTTGTTTTTTGTGCAGAAATTGGTTGACGATACTCCACGCGTTCCAGAATCATCTAGGAACAATCTACGATAGGATCTACATCTAGGAACGATAACGATATATTGAATTTGGGGATACTACTATATCATTTTCGCGGTAGTGACTTATGTCACATAGATAACATATATAGAAACATGCCCCTTAACTGGTACAATTATTGGGCGATTCGTCGTAACCCGTTTCCAAATTGTAGTAACAAGGGCGCCAGGAAAAAGGTTACGATAATATTTTAACTATTATTACTCTGATAAAAAACTGAATATTATACCGCTAGCTGGGTCGATGGGTCACGTCAGAAATAACCGCTATTATCTATTAATAGCCGATTACCCGATCTGCCATCTATACAGAATGGCGAGGAATCTGAAAACAGAGATTATTTGATCTAGCTACTTATTAGCTTGAATTGGCCAATGAAAATCATTTTATCTTTCTTTCAAGAGAAACTTAATGTTTATTTCTTATCAATGCAGCAAATTAAAATGAAAAAAAATTACATTGAAGAACTTCCTTGGTTCGAACCTTATACGGCGATTCTGGTCTTCGCATGCTCTTGATTGGTACTCCCTCGAAAACACGCCTTCCCTTCTTGTATTTGAAGCTCCGAAGTCGCGCAGTCCAGTTACCACGAATCTTCTTCTCTTCTTTCTTGACGAACACCGCCGATTCACCGCTTCGCACCACTCAAATATTTGTTCCAGCTCCACTATATTAGGTCTGATGCCCGTTCTCACCGTATCTCGTGCTTTTATGCTTGCACCGCACAGAACAATATCTCAGTTCTATCTTCCGTTTATAGCAAGAAAATGTGCAAAGTTCTAACATGCACAAATTAATCTATTTTCGAGCGAACTGCTCACCGTCACGACATGCGGCCGAATACCTTTTATCCTCCCTTTTAAAAACCCATAATGCCTCGCCTTGCTCCACGGTCAGATGAATGTTTGTTTATCCTGACAACCACGACGTCGTTACTAAGGCGCCATATTGCCTATTATTTGCCCTGCCCATTTTCGACAAATATTCTGTAATAAAACGTCCCCATATGGGTTTGTCACAATACGTTATGACTTAAGTACTAAACATGGCTAATTCGAAATTAAGATTGTTAATTCTCACATGAATCAGACGATTTGTGTGAAGCCTTGTAAATGACAACAGATAATTGCGAACATCATCTAATGTTGGCATTCCCCTCCAATTGGCTACTGTGCATTGCATTCAGCGAAAGTTAGAATCATACTTCAAAGCTGTAACTACTTCGCACATTATCCATCCATTTTGAATAATACGAAAATTAACCGGCTTTTCCGTGAATTATCTCGATTGATTGATCGAAGAAATTAAGGAAAACTACCGAGTTTAGTAGCCTCTAGAATTCTCCTCCTGACAGCGACTGAATTCGACCAAGCTTTCTGTTTGGGGAAAATCGAAAATCCGCCACCGACTAAGACCTGTCGAAGACCGCAGTAGTGGGCAGTAATATTTAGGATACGGCTTACTTTGAATGTAGACCAAGTTAATGTTTTAAAAAATTGCGTCTCAGATATTGTTTATAAATCTTTTACCTTATTTAAACTAGGGAATATTTTTATTTATTTTTATCAAGGGGCACAGAAAAGTGAAGCCAATAGTAGTGAAATTCTTGCTTGCTATTGAATTTTAATTAAAGATTCTACGTCGACGTTTGTGGAATGTCATGTGCACGATTTCTTTTTGTAGTTAATAATTAATTGCATTGAAACTTGTTCTTAAATAATAGTGAACATTAAAACAATGAAATGACATATTATGTAAGAGTATCAGAAGATATTTTTAACCCAAGTCTAACGTAATTTTGTGCATTCTGTTGCCAATACAAATTTCCTCATATCTATTAAAGACCCACAAATATGTCGTCGACATTTAAGGATAAAGAAACGCTTAACACGTTAAAAAATGGTATTTCCTCTGTAATGTCTGATTATTTTTTATTAATTTGAGCGGTACATCCAGGCTCAATCCGTTCACAAACGTTCACAAAAACCTCTGAAAGAAAGTGCATCAGTATAAACATGTGGTAGAAAGTAAACAAAAAATTAAAAGGAAAATAAAGGTGCAATTAATAAGCTATATAGATCTACACCCCACAACTGAGTAGCGAATCAATTGAAACACTAAAAACGGGGGAAAATTTGCGTCTGGAAAGAAAGATAAGTGTCGTGCTTTTGGAGACCTCAGACGAGGTTTACACACATTTGATCATCTAACAGCTCTCCAAGAGACCGTGGAAATCTTCAAGTTCCGAAGGCAAAGGGACTGATGTGCACACGGCTGGTTAGCGGGTCAGCCGACGGCAAAGCGAGGCGGTGAAGGACGGCACTGCGCGGGGTGGGCGAGGCGTAGAGGACGGGACGAAGCGAGACCGTGGCGGTGGAATGTGGAGGGACGGCGTGGAGCGGAGGAGGGGGTGAGTGGAGCGGTGTTGGGCGATGTAGGGTGGCGTGGATCGGGACGGCAAGGCACTGGATGGGGCAGGAAAGCGCTGACTCAGACAGGAACGACGGGCAGGATCAGGACGGGGATGGGCAGGGTGGAGCAGAGAAGGGCGGGCCGAGCAAACCGGACCAGGGCGGGGTGGCCGAAGCGGGTCAACGCTGGGCTCCGGGGTGGGCAGGGAAGGGAGAGCGGGGTGAGGTGGGGCAGTCCGGGGTAAAGCAGTCCAGGGCGGTAGGTGGGGCTTGGCGGTGTGCGGCGGGGTGTGGTTCGGCCGAACAATGCGGGAAGATGCGGGGTGGGGTTGGGCAGGGAGGGAAGGTACGGGGCGGGGTTGGACAGGGCGGTGCGGGAAGGGCAGGGCGGAGGGGAGATGCGTGGCGGGACTGGGTGGGGCTGGAGAGGGAGAGGGTTAGGGTGAGGGCTGGTGAGGATGGGCAGGCCTTGGCAAAGTAGTCCAGGGCGGGGCTGGGCGGGGCGGAGATGGGTGGCGGTGGTCGGGGCGGGAGAGAGGCGGGGCGGGGTTGCAGCGGACGGAGCGACGCTCCCTTTGATGCCGGCGCCGCCTTTGCGTCGGAGGCGGCGCGTGCACATCGCGCATTCGCCGCACGTCCGCCCACCCGCCCACCCGCCCGCCCGCCCGCTCGGCCGGCCAGCAGGCGCGCGGGCGACGGGTGCGCAGCAGCGCTGGAGCACACCCTCGCCTTTGCGCCGCTCTGCGCTCTGCAGCTGCAGATGCAATTAGGACCTCCCGGTCAGAGGCACTGCAGTGACATCTGGTGATGCTCCGGGGCACCTTTCCCGATACATACCAATTGAGCATACTTTCTGACAACAGGAGAAATATGTATTTTCATTTAAATCCAGTCCCAACCAGTTATAAGCAGTCATAAGTAGTTATAAAAAGTCTTCTTCTTCTTCAACAATATCAAGAATTAGGCCTGTAGGCCTGTTCCGTCCTCTTCAACGTTTAAGTCATCCATCCACCGATTCTTTGGCCTTCCAACTCTTCTTCTGCCAGTCGGTACATCATTTATTATTTGTTTAGGAAGTTTGGCTTCGTTCATTCTTATAATACGGGCATACCAATTTTGTTTTTGTTTTTCGACATTTTCTAAGAGGTTATATATATATATATATATATATATATATATATATATATATATATATACATATATTGTAACGATATCGAATATTATACCCAGGCTAATCGAAAAGAAAGTGTTGCGTAATCACGCGCTGGCGCTTTTGCGTCTTTTCTGAGCCGTCGGGCGGCTGATTCGTTACGCACAACTGCTGTCGCGACATCTCGGCGCCAAGCAAAAAGGGGGGAAACTGTGTTTGTTTTCGCCAGCGCCGACGCGGGTCTATCCCTGGGGATCTAGCTGGGAAGGGGGACTGCGCAGTTTGGAAACTCCGGGAGAGACCACCCACGTTTATTCACCAAAAGTGTGCGAGTGAGAGCGCCTCATGGAAAATTCCGCTCGACACATCGACAAAACGTAAGATATTATTGGACCAAATTTAAGTAAGACGTAGGAACCTTTCGCCAATAGAAGCACGTTTTAGAAAAAATTTCGGAAACTTCAAGAACATTTGGGAAACTGGGGGGGAGAAAAGGCTGGTGAGCGCTGGCATGCCCCGAGTAGAAAGATCAGAACGGTGGGAGAGATCCCAGTAGGCGCATCAGACCGGTGGGAGAGGTGCGCGCTGACGTGCGCTCAGCTTGCAGAGCAGTAGAGCCGGATAAGGGCAGTATCATTTGCTTTAAATTGAGGACGATTAGTTCCTCCAGTTACTCTCTTGTCGAGAATATTTTTTTTATCTCTGCCGATCACGCCCGCGTCGCCCGTCACAATTGACGTGACGATTATTATCGCGCTGCTGGACACCTGAGTCTTGAGCTGTCGTCGCTTTCATCGCCGTGGTCACACTGCACCACCGCCTTCGCCGCTGCCGCCGTCGCCGTGGTCACATTGCGCCACCGCAACCGCCGCCGCCGACGCAGGAGTCAAGGGTGCCCCTGCACCCACGGGACACGCCGCCTGGTGTGAGGTTCGGCAACCTGTGGAGGTTGCCCACCCCAGCGGACCTGCCTGCTAACGGTGACTGTGTTTTGATTGTCGAGCTGCGGCAAAATCTTCAGTACGCCCTTCAGGCGCAACGCTTGTTAATGAAAGAAAGGAAGAGCTCGCCGCGCTCTTATCCAGGAAGAGCTCGCCGCGCATTGGCAACTTCCTTACAGTATTAAGTTCCCTGTAATGTATTAGTTTTATAGCATAAAAATAGAAGAAGTAATTACTCAGACCTTGATTTTTGTATGCTAAAAATTTAAGCCTTTCATTAAAGTTCATTTGTGTTCTAAATAATTTTTTTTAACTCATCACGTAGCTAAATCCGTCCACCATCCACTCTTCTATAATCTACATGCTTACTGAGCTAGCCGGCCACACGAGCCCAGGTAAGCACATGTAGGTTTGGGAGACCGGGTTCGGTGCAAAAATGGTTTTCCCAAGTGGGGCTCGAATTAGTATACCTTATCCAGGAGACACTGCCTTGAACTAGCACTTGCCGTGCGGGTGAGGAGGTTTGAGTACCCTGACGATGTTAAGAGTTATGCCGGTGGCAAAGTGGTTAACACTCTATCGGTAGGGCCTCCCATGCCTCCCACTCTTGCTTGTTTCGGCCCCGAAGCGAAAGCCTGGGGAGTCACTTATCTTCTTTCACTTAACTATTTCTATAT
Source organism: Teleogryllus occipitalis (assembly GCA_011170035.1). NCBI lineage: Eukaryota > Metazoa > Arthropoda > Insecta > Orthoptera > Gryllidae > Teleogryllus > Teleogryllus occipitalis. Next base: position 44,930 of record BLKR01005945.1, on the reverse strand, counting down.
CTTCTTCTTTCTAATCATCCTTCACATGGGATTACTACAAGTGACTGCAGCTCGGATGCAGTAAGGTGGCAACCCCGTCACCGCGCTCACCCTGCACAGCGCTCGTAACGCTCAACTACTCTCAATCCTCGAAGATACTGCCGAATCTCATCTAATACAAAAAATAAAAGTATATAATCGTAACATCAGGAATGAGAAATTGCGAGTTAACATAATCAGATATTTGCATTTTTCAGTGAAAATAGAAACTGTTGTTTTCTCGGTTGAAACTTTTTGTTTTTGCTTTCTTCCGGAGTTCTTGGGTTTCTACTCGTACCGAAACCTTAGGAAAATCTCAGATGGACAGAACCTGTTTAGTTTTCCGTCAATTTATGGGCATATTGGAAATTAATATAGACATGCCTTACAATATTTACAATTATCCACATCAATAAGGTGCATTTCACACATGTTGTATTATGTGTATTATTTTGCAGTTTGAAACAAAGAAAAAATAACGACATAAAAACACGACCGTGCGATGCCTCTTGGCGCTACTTTTGCCGCCCAGCGACGCCCCTTCCCTTTGTAACGTATTGTAGGGCTACAGCTAGCAACCGCCGGGGCGCCACAATGGTGCGGCGGCAAAGGATTAGACGCCAGGGGCCAGGCAGGATGTGACACGCCGAGGTATTCTGAGAAATCCTAAGAGCTAGGGAAAGGGATGCCCAAAGTGCGGGACAGCGCATTTTTGCCGCGTGCCGCGTGACAAATTCTTGGAATCCATGGAAATGGATGTCCAAAAATGCCTGGCAAAGCGACTAGCGCGGGCCGTGTGCAAAACCCAGTGACGTTTCAGGTTACGTGGGTGGTAGCTATATAAGAGCGAACGCAGAGCGCGGGGGCGGGGTTTGTTGAGCTGAGTGGGAACCCTCGTGCGAAGGCACAAAACTTGCGCCCAGGGCGGTGCGGAGCCGAGCTAGGCTCGTGCGGCAACCCATGTGTAGGGACGCCGTTGTGGACTATATCCACGGGTGACCGAGGTCGCCGGAGCTGTCTGCTGTGTGCGGGAGGCTCGCTGAGGAGTGGTGCGGGCCACGAGTCAGTCATTTCATTTTTAAGGATCGCTCCTGCGATCAGGGAAGTAAACATCTACCAGAGCTGAGTAACTTAAATTATTATTGTACATATTGTGAATAAACCTGTACATATTTATCACTGAAGCTCGTGTCTGTGATTATTGTGTATTCCCACGACGTCACACCTTGCTTCCCGGTGCCCCTCACTTCGCGACGCCGCGCAGCGCTCGGCGCAGAAGAAGAGATGCGATCAGGAAGTCTCGCTCGTCTTTTGCAAACCTTGTGCTCTTAAGACTGTGCCTCTAACGCAATGTTTCTATTTTTCATTTTTTTGTAAAAATATCTCTCACTTTTTAAAGCATTTCTCTCTCTTCTTTTTGACGTTTCATAATATGTACCTAACGATGTCCTCCTTTGTTCCTTTCTCTAAGACTGAATGTGAATTTCAAAACTGAATAAAACACTATTTTCTTCACCTCTATTTTTACGTTAAAATCTTCAATGTAAAGATGTTGCGCTATTACGTTTGTGCATTATTAATATATGTGGTTATATATATTTAGAGAAGAACATTTTCTATAGTATTTTTATTTTATAGTTTGTTTCCAATAGTTTTTACTAACCTAGTAACTTTAAGTGCTATGTAACAACGATGATTATAAGAGGATTTTTAAAGTTTATGTTAAACTGGATTTTTCGTTTCATCTTTTTCCACTTTCTTTCAAACTGTAAAGTCTTAACGCCACGAATAGAAAAGGAACATTCTTTCGCAATATATCACTTCAATTTTCTATAATTTATCTTCCGTTCCGTATAATTCCAAATCCGTAAAAGATGACTACTTAGAGCTGACCAATTGATGTTAGTTTTAAACAACAATGTATATCCAAAGGCCAGAAGCTAAATTGTTGTAATATACAGGTTATTTTTATATGACTTTGGTTCAATCCCTCATAAACAGCGATGTTTCCTACTAAATTATGACAGAGCATAAACTAAATACCTATACCGTTCAAACATAACCCAAAACATTACCTTTAGAACTATTTGATGAAATTACTATACCAAACTTTCTGATATTCAGGAGCATCAGGCATCGGAGGAACCAAAGGGCGTCTTACTATTGTGGTTACATTGTTGGTACTGTGGCTGGCACTGTGTTGACATAGAAGTATGTCTTCTAGCATAAAATTTAATTCCATAATATTTGCTGTGTATGAATAGAGTTAAATTTATACCTAAAGTTATATTTTAGAAAGCAACACATTCAATAGATGAATAAATCTAATATTTTCTTATGGTACTTTAATATTCATCAACACAGCATCATCGATGAACATAAATTCATGAGATGATTCCCAATTTCCTTATGCTGATGCGCTCACTTCTATTTGCAAAGCAGTTCTCATTGAAAAACATGGCATTACATCCTCTCAGTCACTTGTTGATGAGTTCTGGTTATATCGCAACAGCTATCCAAAGAGCCATGAAATGCATTACAATTGAGATGCGACATTTATTGCGTAATAAAATAAAGCCAACTGATGAATATTATATTACTGAAGATATTAATCACAATTCACATGCATTTTAAAATGAATATCTTAATAGATACATGTTGTATACATATAGAAAGGGCATAGCCGAATAAGGCGATGAAAACTACCCCCAAACCAAATCGATAATCGCGATGCTCATATGAAAGAGAATAAAAAATATCGTAGATTTCCAAAAAATCAGCCTCCTAGGGCAATCTGTCGCAGAGACACGAGAAACGTGTACTTCATGTTTTATTTTTTTCTCGGCTTCTATTGCATGTATCAAGCTGAAAAAAATTGGAGAGACTGGGAAAAATACTTGAATTGAGGTATTTTTGTCAACCAATACTGACACCAAATTCAAATAGAAAACATTTGTCAGTAAAACGTAAATCAGACTTTTGTCTGTGAGACTTTTCAATAATTTAAAAATAAATTGTTTAATCATTGGTGAAAAAATTTTCCTATCACATTTTGGCGCGAATTTCAAATGTTAGAACGGATAAAATTGGTTTCAATTTTTCCCCTATCGTCCACATTGTTTAAAAATCTGGAAAAACATGTTATAGAATGTTATTAGACACATTCTAGGGGAAAAATGAGACAGAACTCCAACGTTCTCGTCGAAAATCCATTTAAAAAATGTATTTATTTTTTTCTGTTTGAATTTGATATCAGAATTGATTGACAAAAATACCTTAAAATTTGGATATTCTTACTCGTCTCTCCAATTATTTTTTAAGCCTGTTGCATTCAATAGAAGCTGAGAAAAAATAAAACATGAAATTCGCGTTTCTCGTATCTCTGCAACAGATTGCCCTAGGAGGCTGATTTTCTTAGAATCTACGGCATCTTTAATCTCTTTCATATGATCATCGCGATTATCGATTTTGTTTGGGAGCAGTTTTCACCACCTTATTCGGCTATAACATTTTCAAGTTGGAATGTGATTCTAACCGTGGAATTGTATTTCCTTATAATATATCTACTTGTTTTTAAGAATAACTTAAGTCTCAAAAAGTTTTGTAAAATTCTAAGAGAACAAAAAGAGAAATAAAATTTTCTGTCAATTAGCCTAAGATGTTTCAGAAATCTGGATGTGTACCAAGATTTCCTTTATTTCCCTTTCTTAACTCCATTGTGAATGCAATGAATCTGTTTGGCATTTTACCAATAGGGCCAAGTACAGCAATGTTGGAGCATTACGATCAAAAAACATTTGAATATTGTTTGTCAGGAATATTCAATAGAATAAATGAGTGACCTACTGAACATTCAAATAGAACGTTAAGACCAATATCGTATTTATTAATTACAGTGAAATTAGACTTAAGCGGTGACTGTTGGCTCCAGAGAATAATAAACGTTTAGACAGGTGTCTGCTTCATGGAGGTCATAAGTTTTGAAGTTAAGTATACTTTTAAATATTTTTAGGGTAACATCGCAATTTACCTTTAAGTTAGAAAATAAGAGAAGCGTCACAACTTCAAGATGGAAGAAGTAGAATGAGATGAAATATAAGGCTATCTCGAGGAAAAAAATAATGGATCAATACGTTTTACCCTCAATACATTTTAGGTGTTGAATCTAGGATTTAATTCCATTATACAGACGGTCGTAGTGGGAAAATGTAAGCATATGGATGTAGGTGATGAATAAATAGTGATTAGAATTCACTATTAAGTTCTAAAATATCCATGCCAGCATGCGCTATCATATAACCAAATATGCACGATTAAGAATAAAAAATAATTATATATTCAACAATAAATTTAAACATTCCTTCCCTTTTCTGCTTTAGTGCTTTTTGTAACAGTAAACAAAAAAATAATATCTTCAAATATTCTTCAGTTAGATTGTTTCGTTCGTCTGAATAAGAATATTTCATAAATTTCCTTTCTAGTTTACGAGGCATAGCTGTAACGCACTTAAAAGACTAAATTTCCCTTTCCATCACGTGCGTGGAATATCGTCTCCGCGATGCTCTTCAAGGTGGTTCCACGGCATTGCGCGTGGTGCCATAGCATGGAACAATCTCTGAGCACTTTGCTGAAGCACTCGCGGCCGTGTGAACTCGCAGTAACTACCGGTTTCGCTGTAATCCGACAGTTTTATTGTTCAGTTACCACTAGCTATGAAGTAAACATTTCCAATGCATATTTCATTTTACTAAAGATTCGGCTTGTAGTTACTTCTTTTGCAAACTTCCGAAAAATTCAAAATACGTGGCTTATTAATAAAAGTAACGACGTCATCAATTTGTTGTCACATTCTAATAATATTCAATTTTTGATTATATGAATTTATTTTAGGATTTGTTCACAAATCCTTACTAAACAATACATATAATGGTTGTATGAATTTGGAATTTGAATCAGACTTTTGCTAATTAGGGGTACTCTCAGACCCTGTTATTATTTTTTATTCACGTCCGAGGGTAAGAGAGATATGTGGCGAACACCATACCTAGCTTACTTGACCTGCCTAAACTTTTGTTTTGTTATACAGCTACAGAAACTGAGACTACTGCTGAATGCTACTGCCTTAATTTTGATCCCACAAAGAATCGAACTTTCCTCACTGGATAACACTAAATATACAATATTATGTGGAAAACTTTCAAACAAAAATTGTGCATGAATTACTACAACATAATATCCAAACAAACGAAAATGCTAGGAAAAAGTACACTTTTAAACATTCATCATGGCTTGGAACATTTAAAAATATTTGGGATATGTAACGTGCGGATAGAGGGGACCAGGGATGCTAAGGCTCATCTGAAAATTTCGAAAAAGGCGCCTTAGTTTTATGTAATAAATGTTTCTGTAAATATGAACAATTCCTGATTTTCCCCTTTATGAAAATTGAGAACACTTACAGAATATTTGAGGAAGGAACCTCCAAACCTTCTGGCAAACTCGTAAATGGTTCAAAATAAAAACAGTATTTATTAATTGAATCGTTAAAGTTATAATTATATTCTCTCTTTATTATGTTTATTTCCTAATAAAATAGTCAATACGTAAATAAAATGTCAAATGATAAAGGGATCGGGAAGGGCCCAGAAATCTTGCTGGGCTCCCCTCCCGTTTTAAGTTGCGGACGTCTATGGCAGTTAAGCAGATAAAGACAGGCAGGTGCAGGTAAATGCTGCTCACCTTTGTAGTATGTGATGCTGTCACAGATCTGGTATAGGTTGCTCTATGGTAGTAAACATTAAAAAAAACAAAAAAAAAACAAAAACAGGGAGGTGCAGGTAAATGCTACTCACCCTTGTAGTAGGAGATGCTGTCGAGGATCTGATAGAAGTTACTCTATGGTGGTAAATATTCAAAAAACTAGGCAGGTACAGATAAATGCTGCTCACCCTTGTAGTAGGTGATGCTGTCAAAGATTTGATACATGTTGCTCTATGACGGTAAAAATTAAAAAAAGCAGGCAGTTACAAGTAAATGCTGCTCTCCCTGGTAGTAGGTGATGTTATCGAGGATCTGGTATAGGTTGCTCTATGGTGGTAAACATTCAAAAACCCAGGCAAGTGGAGATAAATGCTGCTCACCCTTGTAGTAGGTGATGCTGTCGAAGATCTGGTAGAGGTCGCTGGAGGTGGCGGCGGCGGCGGTGAGCGCGTGCGAGGAGCGCAGGGCGTCGACCGCGAAGACCTCGAGGAAGGCGCGCACGGCGGTCGTCGCCTGCACCTGCAGCTCGGGCTGCGCGTGCTCCAGCGCCAGCGCGCCGAAGTACGTGGCGAAGCCCTCGTTCAGCCAGATGGCGTCCCACCACTCCAGCGTCACCAGGTTGCCGAAGTACGTGTGCGCCAGCTCGTGGCCCAAGATGAAGCCCACGCGGCTCACGGCGGACGACGAGTTGGGCGCGGGCAGCAGGTAGCGCTCCCTGCGAACCAACAGGCCGGCCGAAGAGCATAAGAGTACAAGTAGACCAAATGTAATGGACTTTGGTTGTCGGCAACAGGTACCGCTTCCTATGAACCAATAGGTCGGCCGAAGAGCATAAGAGTACAAGTAGACCACATGTAATGGACTTTGGTTGTTGGCAACAGGTACCGCTTCCTACGAACCAATAGGTCGGCCGAAGAGCATAAGAGTACAAGTAGACCAAATGTAATGGACTTTGGTTGTCGGCAACAGGTACCGCTTCCTACGAACCAATAGGTCGGCCGAAGAGCATAAGAGTACAAGTAGACCACATGTAATGGACTTTGGTTGTCGGCAACAGGTACCGCTTCCTACGAACCAATAGGTCGGCCGAAGAGCATAAGAGTACAAGTAGACCAAATGTAATGGACTTTGGTTGTCGGCAACAGGTACCGCTTCCTACGAACCAATAGGTCGGCCGAAGAGCATAAGAGTACAAGTAGACCACATGTAATGGACTTTGGTTGTCGGCAACAGGTACCGCTTCCTACGAACCAATAGGCCGGCCGAAGAGCATAACAGCACAAGGCGTAAACCAAATTAAACGATCTTTGGTTGCGGGTAGCAGGTTCCGCTCCCTATGCGCCAGAGGGCAGACTAGGTGCGTGCGAGCACGAGAAGTAGACCGAATGTAACGAACTTCGGGTGCAGGCAGGAGGTACCTCTCCCTGCAAACCCGCCGGCCAGATGGAGAGCATGAGAGCACAAAGAGTACACCAAATATAACGAACTTTGGGTAAGGGCAGCAGGTAGCACTCCCTGCAAACCCACAGGCCAGACGGAGAAAATGAAAACACTACGAGTAGTGCAAATGTAACATTCATTAGGGGCGGGCAGGAGGTACCGCTCCTTGCGAGCCCACGGGCGAGAGAAGAGCGTAAGATCACATGGAGTAGACCAAATGTGTCCAATTTTGGATGTAGACAGCAGGTACCACTCACTGCAAACCCATAGGTTGGTCGACAAGCATGATAGATCATGTGTAACGAACTTTGAATGCGGGCAGAAGATATCGCTCCCAGCGAGCTCACGAGCTAGACAAGAGCATGGGGGCGCAAAGAGAACCAAGTGTAACGAACTTTTCCCGTGGAAGCACAGATTTCATATTCTATTAAATAACACTTTTAGGAATAAATTCTATAGCTCAACCACGCTCAAAAAAACCTTCCACCGCGCAAGCACGAACATAGCCTCTCCCTCCTAATATTTCCCCGCCTGCCTGCGCTCTTTGTCACAACACAGCTCTCTCTCTCTCTCTCTCTCTCTCTCTCTCTCTCTCTCCCTCTCTCTCTTTCTTTCGTGGGTCGCGCGTTAATTCAACACTGCGAGTTTGGTGATAAACTGATGAGTGAGAAGGATCAGACGGAAGGCAACTTACGTGTTTCTACTCTAGGGGTTGCCCAAACGATCAACAGAAAATAAGCCGTGTCTTAAAGAAGAGTTTCAGTCTCCAGTCCCTGTTTGACCGTGGCTAGTGAGCAGTGACAGTGTGCTTTACACAGTAGCTGCTGTAATTCACAAAAACTCAATTATTACAAATAATTCTAAGTATATCCACTGAAAACGATAGGTCGTTGATCAAATAATCATTGAACACTGCCACATTCTTCTCCGTCTTCCACTGTACCATCCAGATCTAAATCCAATAGAACAAGAGCGCGAGGCAGCAGAAACAATTGGTGCATCCTTAAAAGAAAAGGAAACGTTTTGCAGAGAAGCGATTGCACAATACAGTTCTGAAAAATTGAAGAAATCCTGCGAGCATGTGTAGGGAATAGAGGCCACATAATAATTCAGATAATGTGATGGACCAACAAACGATGTATATTTCTTTGGACACTCCTGGGAGTGCGAGTTCCTCTTTTGACGAAGAAGGCAGTGTTTTTTTTTATTGGTTTATTTAAGGTCGCATCAACATCGAAGGTCATTAGCGACCACTATTGCTGTTAACGGTATGGTAACTATGTGGATGAAACGATATGGTGATTGATGATAAGGGGTGAAAGGACGAACACAAATACAACCATGCCCGAGGCGGGACTCGAACCCGCGACCCTTCGGTCCGAGATCACTACGACACTACTGCCTTAGCGATCTCGGCCACCGGGTCGGCAAGGCAGTGTTGACGAGTGACGGTCAGCGCGATCGCTGCGTCTAGCAGTCGCCTCTCCTTGTCACCTACGCGCTTCCTTATCGCCGAGAGGGGAAATCTCAGATGCCACAGGGTGGGGGCAGCCTCCGAGACTTTACCAAAGGTACGTCCGCCATGATGGATTTTTTGCGTGCGGTTCAGCTACAGAACATTTCATTTATGTATTTTAATCAAACATACATTTTCGTGATTTAAAGCTAAAAGCTTAAATTTTGGATGAGTGAGAATTGATTCCGGGTACGCCGACAACTGACATTATCCCCTAAGTACAGTACGCGTTGTATTCCGAAAGGAGGCGGTTTTCCTCCCCCGCAGGGACATAAGATACCACGCTAACCTACATGCCAGTTTGCGAGTTTTCCCTTAGTAGTGTCTTTCCCAACGAGGCACTGCTCCAGCGGGGACCTGATCTAAGCTCCCATATGATTTTACGAAGTGTAGGTGGTATGGTAATGCATGAATATGTGTAACGATGATGAGGAAGGAAAGATTGCACACGGTTCGTGGCCCGTTTGTTAGGGTACTGATCCGGCATTCGCCTGCTATTGATCGGGAAACCAAGGAAAACTACCGATCAGAGCAGCCGGCCGCTGGAATTCTCCTCCAGACAGCGGGTGAATTCGACTTAGTTACCTTGCTTGAGTCGAAAATCCTGTCACCTTAAGGACCCCAATCCTACGATGTTTCAGAGATGCGATGTTTCACGTAAGTCGGGGCTTACTGCCTTGAAGTAACACAATATTTTAAAAAAGAAGCAGTTAGAATCCTCAAGTCCTTGGTGCCTATCGGATTTTTGGTAAATGTGGTTGGGAGTTGGGTTATCTGAATGATCCAAAGTATTAAACGTCAGTATCTGATCCAGAATAGTGAACTGCGCTCACCGGAAATTCATATTACGAGTTAATTGGGATAATGAACTCACTTTTTGGAATTTATTATCGTTTAGAAAGAGAAAAAGTTAATTAAAATTCAAATTATATTCTTTGTTATTACCCATCACTTCTTGTCTAAGACTTTCATATCTCAACCCGAATTAATTAGAGTATGTCGTAAAGAATTGTGAACTTCCTTATCTGCGATCATTTGATTTAGATTTACTTTGGAGTTTGTGCTATGGATCTCAATATTCCTCTTGTTAGAAACGTAAAATAACGGTAATCTCCTTTATAAGACTTAATATAGCCACCACATTAGAATCTTGTAAACAACGAAGATCAATATGGATGTCAAATATATGCACGTTAATTAATATAAACGAAAATGTCCTAACAATTATAACGTTACATCATTTTTTCTATTGAGTGAAGTGGGAAAACGACGTTAAATGTTTGCTTTCAAATCAATGTTTTAATATCACCTTACTTAAAAAATCTGTATTTCCTTTGAATGTAAAACCAACATAATGTGTTGTAAGTAATCATAAAAAGGAAAAGTTCATCCGTTTTCAGTGGCCTGTAAAATAAATGTTCATGTTATGTAATTATCTCGTAGTTTATGATTGTATCTTTCATTCCTCATCTCTGAATGTTCTTCCTGTCTGCCCTCCGGGGATACTTTTGAAGCGCTTTACTAAGGTTCGGAAGGAGAACGTCTTTACAAAACATTTTCTGACAAATATTGCTCTTTTATGATTCCTTCGAGTGCGGTCGCATTCATCTTTGGATTTACAACCACAGGGAAAAATAGAAGCACGTCAGTAAAAAAAATATTGTTGTGAAGTACAAAATATGAGATTTTACTTGAGTTTATAGAAGCTCTCTCAGCTATTCGCCCAAAACTATCAAGCTCCGGAATCGTGGAGATGAAAAGAAAATCTCTTTATAATATTTCACAAAGCTTCCTTCCTTATCACAACATTTTTACATTAATCATACTTAAATCAGATGCGAATAGAATTTCTACAAATATTACTTGTGCTGGTAAAAATGTAAAGCAAGGATTGATGGTATTTATCTCAAACATCTACATTATCTTCTCTTTTTAATTTTTTAATTTTCTAATTGTTTCTTTCTTTCTACGTTCGCATGCCAGAAAACGTTATTTCCTTAAATATTACATTTTGACATTTTTAGGTTTCTAATATTTCTAAACATCTGGACAAATTAAAGGTTGATTGACTCATAAAATCAATCACTGATTGGACCTTTTCTTTCCTCTTGCACCAATTTACGGAAGTTAGAGGAAATATTCCAACACCTAACTCAAGAGACGAATCGGCAGAATTATATAAATTCTTAATTATATGAAATAAAATGGACCCATGAATTGTATTTTTTTAAATTTGTACAAGTTCAATTTTAACTATTGAATTAATTTACACCATTGTAGAATAGATAGATTTCAATTCTATAAAATTCATAACTGCCCGGCATAAAAAATATTGTTTTCAAAGTGACCATAATTTTTAGTAATTGAATTGTAAGTTGCATTACTAAAATTTAATAATCTGCCAATACACTTTACAAAAAATAAAAAAATTGCCGTAGGCATGCCATGAAATTACATAGATTATCACATGTGGTGACGTTTCTTTTGAAGCGTAATAAATAACATAATTCAATACAAGTACTAACAATTAATATTAAGTCTGCATTTAATTGTTTGTTAATTCCAGAGAATGAATTATTTATTAAATTCTTTAAAATGACCAACACCCTTACATATTTAAAAAATAACTTCATGTTTTTTTTAATAAACCAATAATTTTTAAACCATAATTTTTACACAGATGTGTAAAAATTATTAAGCTGTATTGCAATTATCCGCAGAATTTTTGGAATTTCGTTTCTAGAAATCTTCAGTAGTGTCCGGTGGTTCTTACCGTAGGAAGTGTCTCCAGTTGTATTTGCCGCAAAAGTGGAATGAAAAACCGACGACATATTGCGATTTCCGTTTCAATGGTGTCCACCATTCCCAAGTAAAGATTCAATAAAGAAAAATGTTTAAGATCTCCAACTGTTAAGGGACAAAGATATTTTTAATTGAAATGTATACATGTATTTGCCGTTATTGGGTCAGTAGTTCGACTTCGCCGGCCAGCTACCGGTGTCCCCCGTGCCTGGGCCTAGTTAAATTCCCATACTTGGGGGTAAGAGCGACATGAGGCGAACATGACGTATTCTCTTCACCGTAACCAGGAAGATCCGTCAGCTTGAGCTTTTCTTCGTCACACAGCTTCAGAAACTGTGAGGACTTTAAAGGAAAGCTACAACTCTGTTTTTTCCTCGACAGGGAATCGAACCCAGGACCATAGCACGGGAAGCTAGTACTTTTCGCGCAAGTTTTCTTGATATTCCACGGCGGGGGGGGTACAGGGAGAGGAAGGCTGCGGTTACATCACGGCTTAAAAGGGCGTACCAACTGTGGATATGAACTTAACGCACCAAAGCGTGCCATGAGAAATACCATTATTATTTTGAAAGTACGAGGTGGTTGTTGCCAGCATTATAAATTGGTACGTGCCGTTCCGAGTCGAACCTAAGTACATCCACGGGCCGTGCTATTCAGCGATGGTCGGGGACAAGGGGGCTCGTGTATCAAGAAAACTAGCGCGAGCCATACGCTAGCCACGAGCCATCCCAGAAGCTGTTAATTGAAATGTAACATGATAAATATAAGCACCCACTGTTGTATATTAAGACACTAAGACTTCTTAGTATTTCTCAAAAAAAAAAAAAAAAAGAAAGCAAAAAGATGTCCACCAATAGCGGGGCCTCACCCGAAGGAGACGAGCCCCCAGTTCTCGAGGGCGTCGCTGACGAAGCTGGGCAGCGCGAGCAGGTCCATCTTGGGCAGCGGGTCGGGCTCGTCCAGCCACTCGGCCAGCAGGCGGCGGATGCGGTCGCCCGTGTCGAGCGCGTACTGGGCGTCGCGCAGCACCGCGGGCCGCGCCCACACGCGCAGCCGCTCGTCGGCGCTGGCGCTGCGGCTCTCCAGCGGCCCCACCGTCCACGCCACCAGGTACGTGGCCATGGGCGGGCTCTGCTCGAAGCGGTCCCACACCCACCCCGGCTGCCCAGCCCTGCAACACAGCGCCAATACATAGTGGCTCAGGATAAATGTTATCAACTTCTAATGATTGATTGATTCGAGATTCAGGGAAAGTCAACTGCCGAGTACCAAACCTGCATTAGTACCAAAAATGTAGTGCATGTTTTTTTGCACGGGAGGTGGCGGTAATCTTCCCTCGCTGGATGGTGAGATCTGGCGCCGACCTGTATTCGGCTAGCAATGTTTTCCTCAAGCAGGTATCCGTCACCAGCGGGGCACCGCTCCAGCCGGAACAAGCTCTACGCTCCCGACTGATCTACCGATATGTGTGGTGCATAGTGGCACAGGATAAATGTTATCAACTTCTAATGATTGATTGATTCGAGATTCAGGGAAAGTCAACTGCCGAGTACCGAATCTGCATTATTACCAAAAATGTAGTGCATGTTTTTTTGCACGGGAGGTGGCGGTAATCTTCCCTCGCTGGATGGTGAGATCCGGCGCCGACCTGTATTCGGCTAGCGGTGTTTTCCTCAAGCAGGTATCCGTCACCAGCGGGGCACCGCTCCAGCCGGAACAAGCTCTACGCTCCCGACTGATCTACCGATATGTGTGGTGCATAGTGGCACAGGATAAATGTTATCAACTTCTAATGATTGATTGATTGATTGATTAGAGATTCAGGGAAAGTCAACTGCCGAGTACCGAACCTGCATTAGTACCAAAAATGTAGTGCATGTTTTTGCACGGGTGGTGGCGGTGATCTTCCCTCGCTGGATGGTGAGATCCGGCGCTGACCTGTATTCGGCTAGCGGTGTTTTCCTCAAGCAGGTATCCGTCACCAGCGGGGCACCGCTCCAGCCGGAACAAGCTCTACGCTCCCAACTGATCTACCGATATGTGTGGTGCATAGTGACTCAGAATAAATGTTATCAACTTCTAACGATTGATTGATTGATTAGAGATTCAGGGAAAGTCAACTGCCGAGTACCGAACCTGCATTAGTACCAAAAATGTAGTGCATGTTTTTTGCACGGGTGGTGGCGGTGATCTTCCCTCGCTGGATGGTGAGATCCGGCGCTGACCTGTATTCGGCTAGCGGTGTTTTCCTCAAGCAGGTATCCGTCACCAGCGGGGCACCGCTCCAGCCGGAACAAGCTCTACGCTCCCAACTGATCTACCGATATGTGCGGTAGCATAGAGGATGTAAGTGTACGTGTGTGAAAGTTAAAGGGTGATGATAGGGCAAGTAATGGGAAGGAATGATCGCGCGCGGCCCATGGCCCTTTTGGTAGGGTGCTACTCCAGAATTCGCGTGGTTTTCATCGGAGAAACAACAAAAACACCGATCAGTCGGTCGCTATAATTCTCCTCCAGACAACAGCTGAATTCGACCTAGCTATATAGCTATATCGTCGAATATCCTGCCATCATCGGGAGTCCAACCCTAGGACCTCCCAGAGAGAGGCATTGTCGTGACATCAATTGATGCCCTGAGCCACCAAAGTCAGTGAGGCAGTCGGATTACAGTTTGAATTTAGGATGTACACGGTGGTTCAGAATAAACGTTATAATATTCTAAAGCATGTTGCAAGGTCTTGGATGATCACTGATACGTCCACTTGTCGCTTTCACTAGCAGAAGTAAACGTTTAACTCTTTATTATTATGTAATAATACGAATCGATCATATCAATTTTTTGGGATATTTGCAAGTGCTTGACGTGTTCTGAAAGTCACTCGGTAAGGTTCTAAAGATGAGAAAGTGAACTAAAAGTTGTTGATTGTAGTCTCGGTTTTGTTGATCTGGAAAATGAGCATAATTTATGGAAAGTACTGAAATTATTGATTTCATAAAATTTGCTTAAGTTATTTGAAGTTTCGTTATTTTCAATGTCCGTAGTTTGCGCTCAGTATTAGTGAGTTGATAAATAAAGTAATAAGACACATTTTAATCTCAATTTGTATGTAAGATTCACCTCCAGAATGAGCCGAATACAAATACATTGTGTTTTTTGATAGAACTGTCTCAATTTATTGAAGAAAAACCATCCCGCCCTTTGTCTTAGCTAAGCCAAATGGACTTTTAAGAGTTATCAAGAAGTTCTTGAAAGACAAACAAACACTATTGACATTGCCTCAGGCAGGTCGTGTCTAGAAAGCTCGTATAATTACTAATCACCAGAGCAGGATGAGATACCAACCAGGAGCGCGAATTTCACATGCTTAACTTTGATATACACGATTTACCGTATATTATCCGTATATTATTATTACTGTATTTCATATATTCGCTGATAAAATGTGATCATCCTTGATCCCCTAAATCCCCTAGAAGTTTGTAACCTTTATGATAACTAGTATTTGTGAGCGGCGATGCATTGTTGGGAACATCTTGAGAAGGTTTATGAAGAAACGCTTTCATGTAGTTTTATAGAGTTGTAAGTACTACCTGTAACGAGTGTATATCATAGTTTCTCAAAGTCGAATAAGAATTTAAGATTCTGTAACATATTGATTAATGTTTGAAGACGCTGTTCTGTCACATATAACTGTTGTGGAGGACTCTTACTTACTTGGGCTCCGTGACCCGGAGTGGCATGTTGGAGAGCGCGACGAGGTTCTCGGGGCGGCCCACATTCACCTGGAAGCGCGCCTTGAGCGCGGGCTCGTCCAGGCAGGGGAAGGCGCGCCGCGCCTCCGCCGGCTCGAACACCGTCGACGCGATCCACCTGCGGAGCAGAGGCAGCGGAGGATGCAACTCCGACACTCCGGTGCGACCGTTCCTGGCTATCCCACTCGTGAGATATTCAAGTCCGGATGTTTGGCAAAATGACTTTTTATACGTGATACGATTTTATGACTTTTAATAATAGGAATCACTTAATTGTACTTATGGAGTTGTTTTAATCGATTTTCATTTTGCCTTTTTTGCCTATTGTAGCTTCTGATGCCTATTTTTAGCATTTTGATTTTTTTTGTGCCTTCTTCATATTTGTGCCTTTTACATATTTGTGGCCTTTTCTGCCTTTTTCGTTATTATTTTCCCTTCTCTCCTCCTGACCCCAATCTCTATCAAGTTGAAAACATACCTGCTATCCTGGACAACATGAAGGAACGGTTGCGTATTGCCTTTTTGTGGACGCGGAGGCTCCAGTGTTAGATTGTATTAAAAATTTAAAGGGGTAAGGAAGATGACACCAGTGAAGATTTTTCTACTTTTCATTGATGATTACGGACTTGTACGCTCACAAGAAATCTCATTATATGTTTGTGTGTGGTCTCGGATTCCTTTTGAGAACAGAGCTGTCTGTACATGATTATTCCTTTCTCAGTTCCTTCTTGCCCTCTCTTCCTTTCTGGCGATTACACAAGTGCGAAGAACGAAATCTACAATTCCGTTTTCTCTGCTACCGTTTCAAAACTCAAAAGTAAGTCCACAATAGCATTTCGTAGAGACAGGGTCGCGAGTAAAATAAATTCGAAGTCGTCAACCGGATGGTCAAGTGTGAAGATTACAAAGAAAAAGTAGTTTCCTTTCACGTTCGTGCTAATGTAAATTTTAGTTAGAATTAAAATGTGAATCATTTAGTTATTAATTTTTTACACGAATTACATTTAAATGGTGATTATTTAATGTGTCCTGTGTTTTGCCCCCTACTTTAGACAGAATAAATGCCTTTTTCTGATTATTTTAGTAAAAATAAACGTCTTTTCCTACCTATTTTAGATAAAATAAATGCCTAAAATTCCGGGGTCTAGTTATAAATTTCAATCCGCCGAAAAAAAGTGTTATAATTATGAGGTGATAAACCAATTACGGGCGCCTAAAATAGAAAACTGTGCATGTGTAGTTTTCTTTATTGTTTTACGGCAGATGGTGTTCAACTGCTTTTTGAAAATAAATTAATATTCCTTCTAAAACGGAAACTGCAGTAATTGACAGCGACTGAAACAACCGATCAAGAAATATTTTACGCTATTATTAACATTACGTTCATATCACTTGATTGATTGATTGATTGATTCATGTTTCCGGGCGCGTCAACTACTCAGGTCATTAGTCCCGTTAGGGTAGTGCATGTTTTTTTTCTCGGGAGATGGCGGTGATCTTCCCCCGCTGGATGGCGAGATCCGGCACCGACCTACCGTCGGCTAGTGGGGTTTCCCCCTAACCAGGACTCTCCCACCAGCCGGGACAAGCTCTCAGCTCCCGACCGGTCCCCCGGGATATGTGGTAGTGTAGTGCATGTTAGTGTAAGTGTGTGTGTGTAATGGGAGAGGAAAGGACAAGGAATGGGAAGGATAGATCGCGCGCGGTCCGTGGCCCGTTTGATAGGGTACTGCTCCGGCATTCGCCTGGTGTTGATCGGAGAAACCACGGAAAACTACCGATCAGAGCAGCCGGCCGCTAGAATTCTCCTCCAGCCAGCGACTGAATTCGACCTAGCTGAAAAGCTAGTGCCGAAAATCCTGCCGCCGCACAGTGTGTAATTTTGACGATCTAGGAAGAAAAAATTAATAACTCCCTTCGAAATGAATTTCTCCTAGTTTTTGGAGGTCTGTTGTGTAAACAATGTACAAATAAATAAATTTGCTTGTAGAACATAAATTTTTACGAAATATTTTTTAAAATATTTAGGAAATTTGAATACTTGTATTAGCCTTCATGAGAGTATACGTTTGTCAAACGTTGCATTTGTTTAATATTTTGGGACATAATATTTGAATTTAACAAAACATACTCTGCAAGGACAATAAAATGAAAGTATACAAGAATAAAAAGTCGAAAATGTAAAAATTATAACAAAAAAATAAAATAAGAGGAATGTACAAAAATACTCACAAATTAGTTTGAATCACTATTCGCTCATCAGAAACTTTTTGTTTATATCTGTTTTGTTCAGACCCATCACATCCCCACTTAATTATAATTTCAAAAGATGTAGTTTGAAGCGAATGTAAAATCTCTGTCACTTTTTGAATTTTAAATGTCCGTGCCACGGTATGGTCAATCAATGCTTGGAGGAGAATTTCAGCCGATCTTTCAGTAACTGTAATTTCCGCTGGATAGCATAACAGTTTCGCTTCTTTCACTTTGTGATAGGGGGGATAGAAACAACAATTTGAGTCTTTTGCTTGTTGGCGTATGCGAACATACTGGCGGGTTGAAAGATTGGTATCCACCATCAAAGCAAGTGCGTGATCAACTGACAATGATGGCGGGTTTTGAAGAATGGATCTTCGGGCTTTCTTAATTGTAGTTTCCCTGTTGGGGGAGGCTTCAGAGAGCTCCTTAACTATAGCTGCCGAATCTCTTTTGCCATCCTTCCTTAGTTTCATTTCAGTGGCCATGGATAATTCTTCTAAACTAGTGGTATCCAAAAAAAGGTTTCAATTTTAGGGCTTTAGCTTTATTCCCACAGCATTAGAAGGGCTTATTAGGTCTTCCAGCTCTATTAATTTTTACATTAATTTGCAATGGGCCTGGGACTGTCTCTAAAATATAATCAGGAAGGGAAAGAGTTTCTTGCAGCCAGGACGAATTGTATTTTAGGAACTGTTCTTTACATCTCACGGATTTTTGCCATCTGGTTTCAAATTTTTTACAAATACATCTAACATATGGCTTAATTCTATCCAAAAATGCCTTTTCAGGTTCTATATTACCTAATTCACGCAAAAAACAGTTAATACACCTTCAAATTTTTCAACAATTGATTTTTTTTACCCATGTATCAAATAACGACATACGGGTAACTGGAGGAACCATTCTGTAAAAAAAATTATATTCGTCAGATAAGCAGATATAAGCAGCTAGTCTTTTCACGATCAAGAACCTAGAAGTACTAGTTTTAAAATGTATATGGCCCGAAAGGTGTATAATGGTGTATAATACACTAAAACTCTAAGTGAATTTTGAGAACGTGCAAAACATTTAATATAAATCACTCACATTTTCGATTAACGTTTTTAGGCACAACAAAAGTCAATAACTAAATAATATTCACATAAAAATGATTGTAAAACTATGAAAATTACTTCTGATTGGCACACAAATCACAGAATTAGTCAAGATGTGTATCACGACCAAGGGAACTTCGCGTACTGAAAAGGGTCATTCGGAGCTGAGTCCTGCCGGAGCGGCGATGGACGTGTTTGAACATTCACCACGGGGTTCATGTGACCTTCAAGAGAAAACTAACAACGTTCCTACATAGCTGGGACATACTACTACACAGAAACCTAACAATTTTACTGTTTCAATTCAGTCGAAAATTTAATTTTTTCCTGCTAGATGACCAAAATTACACACTGTGCGCCGTCAGGACTCGAACCTAGGACCTCCCGGTCAGAGGCGCTGCAGTGACATCAGTTGATGCACTGAGCTACCGCTCCCGGTTTCATATCACTTAATCGACTTTTATCCGTGAAGTAATCTAATCGAGTTCCACTCGTGGTTTGAAACTTCTCAGTCATGTCCTTATCGATAAGTTTCAAACTACTGGTGTAATTACCTATGAACATTCACACAGACTAGGGGAAACAAAATTATTTTTAATTCAGATGCACGGCTCAGAGCGAAGGGTCAAGGGTTCGAATTTCGCCTCGAGCATCGATGTTGACTTCGTGTTGTGGAATATTGGAGTCTCTCAACCACCTCTCAAACTCTATCTTCTATTTCTTCCATTTTCTTTTTCGGACTGGTTGCGCTCGGAGACTTTGGATATTGCTGTCACGTACGCGTTACACGAGCATGTAGGTTCGAATCCCATGCCAGGCCCATGTAGTTGGGTTGTGACATGGTAGTTTCCTCCCAATACTATGCACCACATTCACCGATTCGAAATTCCAAGTTATCTCCCCTTTCTCGTTAATCATTCAAAATTAAAAACAAACAATAAAGAATTAAACAAAAAAATATTCTGGAAAAACATCAAACAATAATGAGGAAACCTCTGGACTTCTACAATGAGGTGACAAAAGCCACGGAATAGCAATATGCAAATATATAGATGGCAATAGTATCGCGTACAAGAGGTATAAAAGGGTAGTGCATTGACAGAGCTTAATTTATACTTGGGTAATTTATGTGAAAAATCTTCTGACTTTATTATGGCCGCACGACGGTAATTAAAAGACTTCAAATGCTAAATCATAGTTGCTGACCTGACCTCAGAATAACCTGAATATATGTGTTTTGTAATATTTTGTTTGCGAATAATTTATCATTTCCATTAAATTTATTTTCATTTTTAAGCATTGTTTACCATACATTATTTATTTTAGAATTATGATGAAACGTTTTCTTGTAACACTATTTATACGAATGAGCAATGTAAGTAACCAACTTCTCGCCTCACCTAGTTTTCAGTGAATCGATCTCAGATATACTGCAAACCGTTTAGACTTAATATGCGTTTAATCAAATGTGTTACTTGTCCATAAAGCAAATGGAGAATTATTACATAAAACTGTTGGTCATCACCACAACTTTGGGCGTACTTGGAAGCTTTAAGACGTTCATTTTAAGGTAAAATGAACTAACTTCTCGAAAAACCCTCAAACAAATTATATGAAACTAGCTTCAGCCAAAAATAGTGTGAATAGCCGCGGCCTACAACAAGATTGTTTTGTGTTTTAAAGCTTAGCCACAAAAATGAATTTATTTCTAATGTGGGTCTTCTGATTACATTAGTGAGAACCAGATTCGATTATTAATTCATCTAAGGTCAAATGTTTGTTAAAAAGGCTGATACATAAGCCATAGTTTTGTAAGAATATCTTTCCTGCATTTTGGGGGTAATTTATCTTAACAAAACACAATATTATTATGTAAATGTAAAGTACAATATATTCAACATTCATATCTGTTTTTGAATAAACATTTGGATCAGGATAGAGAATCAACTTATTTATTTATTTGAATATTCTGTCGTTGTGCCAGATAAAATTCCTCTGGAATGTTTGTAAAGGAACACGTTATTTTCTGGAACAAGGATGAAATTGCAGTGTTTGTTTTTTCCTTCTTTTATGATTTTGTGGAAATAGGAACAAGCAAACACACATCCCATCATTGGAATGAATAAATATTTGATGAAAGCTCGTTTTAGATCTCCGCGATATCAGCAGTCTTTCGATGGGGAAAAATATTTGCTCTCTTTAACATGCAGATCGGTTCCGGTAGCCCCCGTCTTCGCCCAACACAAAATCGAGTCCGTAAAGACTGAAATGTATATTAACGGCATAGTCTCCATGTACTTTCAAGGAAATTCATTTCTTACTTGTTAGAGTTGTATTATAAACGACATAGAGAGTACAGGTTTGCAAAAATAATGTTCGTTGTTATGAAGAGTTTTGTTGTCATTACCTAGTCTTTGTTACGACGTGAATAAGTTTTCGAAGAAAACTGGAAAGTTCCAATGCAAAGTTGATTGATTAATTAGTGTTTCAAGGCGCATCAACTACTATGGTCATTAGTGGTTGTTCCTTCCTCGCTGAAACATGCGATCCGGCGCCGACTAACACGTCGACTTCTGGGGTTTCAACCTCCAGATATTTAAATCAGCGAAGCAATAATACAAAGTTAGAAACAGTTATTTCATAGTTAACACAATTAAGAATTTCATTAATTTAAGGAAACTCCAATGTTTTCATCAGAATTCTACAGAAACTAGAGAACCTCACACAATGATTTGTTTCCAGAAACAGGAAGCCTACAATACTATTGTATTTTCCATGTATAGATTACATTAGGAAAGTGCTAGAAATCTCCTTTGCTACTCAATCGTAGTCAATTTAGAGTGCTAAATTTCGACGTCACCATCTGAAATGGAGTGTGAGCAAAGCCTCCTATCAGAATTACCAGCTGCCCCAATTTTGCTTCTGACGCTGCGTCAATGCAACCCGTCAATTACTCTTGCATTGGAAATCCTCCTCCCACAGATTCGCTCCCTGCGTAGTTATTGGCAACACGTCAATTGCGCGAAATCTGCCTCCATACTCAGATTCGAACTCAGTATCTCTCAATTTCAAAACGCGATTCATTAGCTCAACCATCGTTAATTTCAAGCGCATTTTCAGCTCGTAGTTGAAAACTATTTGTGAAATCTTATTAAGTCATCACTAACAAGAAATAGTGATGCCAAGCACGATCAAATGCTGAATGTTGGCTGTATTAAAAGTTTGATGTTTAGATAATTTAACCAGAAATTAATATTAATTTATTATTGAGTATTCACATGAATAAAAACGAAAAACATGAATTTCATCAAGTTTAACAAATGATGAGTAGTTTCAGATTACTTGTATATTTGTCAAAATATTTTTGTGTGAAGTTCCAGAATACAATCAAACCACGAGTTAATCATGTAACGGATCTTTCACACTTATGAAAGTATTTATGAAATCTACATTTCTTAGTTTTGAAGTTTAATTTTTTCATTAAATGCTGAAAAGATTTTATAGTGTTCATAGACTACGAACTAGTCATATTATCTTTCTCTAAAAAAACAAAGGAATAAGACAGTTTGTTAGATTACAAATGTATTACAAAAAATGTAATATGTAATTGTAAAATTCAAATTCAGTGAATTTTGCCTGTCCCTTCACAATTACACCAAACAAGAAAAACCAACAGTTTAAACCCAAGAGGCAGCTTAACATCAGGCAAGCATTTCTGAAGACCGACGCAAAAATCCCGTAACAGAAGCAATGTGACCAACCCAGACCTTGATTTCGGGTGGCAATGCCAGCCAGGCTGCTGACCTCTCTGCAATGTTGAATGAATTTACGACCGCTGTCGGCGCGCGAGTGCCAAACAACAGGTGGATGAGGAACTAGTCGCGTGCCTGGGCGCTCAGGGAACCGGTCGCCGGCAGAGGCCGTTGCTCCGGAAGGCGCCAGTCGCGCCGGCCGCAGACGACCGTCGCATCGGCGCAGGGGGACCAGCCACGCGCACTGCGCGTCACACGGGTTTTGGCACAGAAGACACGCAAGAATATTTTTGTTATTTACGTTAGTAAACACGCACTTAGCCCCTTAGCAACCAACCATCTAAATACTGCTTTAAGAGCGCGTCCATAGCAACGGCCGCTAAAATATTTTTAATGGACTCTCGATCATTTTAGCGGCCGTTGCTATGAACAATTCCCAGACATTTTTTCAAATCTGCTTGCATTAGTAGAAAAAACATTCAACTGTCTGATCACAAACAAAGCATCCAGTACCACCAACCCTTGCTACAGAAAATCAAGAGTAATGACAATTCTGAACTCGCGAAAGTGATAAAAGTTTATTTTTAATAAGCGATAAACTAAAATAACAAAAAATAACAAAAATCATTGTATGTAACTCGTCCTCTATCAGTCTTTAAGGACTTAGCCGGAAGGTTAACTACTCGGCTTCGCTATCGCTCCGCCTTGCAGTTAACCTTCCGTCTGCGTGCTTAAAGACTCGTTTAGAGGACTCGTGACATAAATATCTATTATTTAAACAGTCATTGTAGAAGACTTTATAATAATATGCATTTTTGACGTTGACATTGTTGCAGATATAAGGAAAACTTATCACATCCGAGCTTTGGCTTGGAGCAGGTCACCTGGCTCGGAGGCACGTGACTTCCCAGGGTTCCCATTTAAGTTATGACATATTTACCCCCAAGTATTTTATTTAGTTATTCCTTGAGTATCGATCCTTGCATTCTTTTTTAATAAATTAACTAAATACCCACGGATTACTCACTTGTCCATATGATATTTCATTCGCCACTAATTACATTATTTTTTCCTTTATTAATCACACTGCCTTCCATGACCTTTTCTTTATTTATCATTCCCCATATAATTCCTTAACGTTCCAAAATCTTGCTATGGTTCATTCTTATAGTTTATATGAAATTTGTTTAACTTTTGGTTTCCCTTGTGATTATTCATCACAACATCGAGCTCCGAATCGAAGGCAATTGCAAGCAAGCAGTAATGTGTCAGTACAAAGAAAAGTTTTTTGTGAGGTGGGCGCGACTCACTTGGTGGCGTTGCCCTCGCGGAAGGAGAGCTTGTAGAAGCCGGTGAGGTCGTCGGAGAGCGATCCGTTGAAGGCGAGGCGCAGGCGGTAGAGGCGGCCGGGCGCCAGGGGCTCCGCCAGCAGCAGCGCCACGCGGTCGCCGCCCTCGGCCTCCTCGGAGCCGTCCAGCGCCAGCGCACGCTCCGCCACGCGCTCCGCCACGCCCACCTCCTGCGCACCACGCACCACCGCACTCAGCAGAGCGTACGCCAGCGTTTGCCCACAGGAGAAGAAATGACATCGGAACAGCCTTCTCCTCCTAGAAAAGGAGCCCAGAGAAGTACTGCGAATAAAGGGGGGAAGGACGCATCGACAGACTCGGTTGCCGGTGGCGAAAGTCTTGTCAGTGGGATATATCAAGAGCAGGATACATGAAGAAATGATATCGGAACAGCCTTCTCCGCCTAGAAAAGGAGCTCAGAGAAGTACTGCGAATAAAGGGGGGAAGGACGCATCGACAGACTCGGTTGCCGGTGGCGAAAGTCTTGTCAGTGGGATATATCAAGAGCAGGATACATGAAGAAATGATATCGGAGCAGCCTTCTCCGCCTAGAAAAGGAGCTCAGAGAAATACAGCGAATAAAAGGGGAGAGAGGTATCGACAGACTACGGTCGCCGGTGGCGAAAGTCTTGTCAGTGGGATATATCAAGAGCAGGATACATGAAGAAATGATATCGGAGCAGCCTTCTCCGCCTAGAAAAGGAGCTCAGAGAAGTACTGCGAATAAAGGGGGGAAGGAGGCATCGACAGACTCGGTTGCCGGTGGCGAAAGTCTTGTCAGTGGGATATATCAAGAGCAGGATACATGAAGAAATGATATCGGAGCAGCCTTCTCCGCCTAGAAAAGGAGCTCAGAGAAATACAGCGAATAAAAGGGGAGAGAGGTATCGACAGACTACGGTCGCCGGTGGCGAAAGTCTTGTCAGTGGGATATATCAAGAGCAGGATACATGAAGAAATGATATCGGAGCAGCCTTCCCCTCCAAGATAGGGAGCTCAGAGACGTACTGCGAATAAAGGGGGGAGGGAGGTAACGACAGACTACCGTCGCCGGTGGCGAAAGTCTTGTCAGTGGGATATATCAAGAGCAGGATACATGAAGAAATGATATCGGAGCAGCCTTCTCCGCCTAGAAAAGGAGCTCAGAGAAATACTGCGAATAAAAGGGGAGGGAGGTATCGACAGACTACGGTCGCCGGTGGCGAAAGTCTTGTCAGTGGGATATATCAAGAGCAGGATACATGAAGAAATGATATCGGAGCAGCCTTCCCCTCCAAGATAGGGAGCTCAGAGACGTACTGCGAATAAAGGGGGGAGGGAGGTAACGACAGACTACCGTCGCCGGTGGCGAAAGTCTTGTCAGTGGGATATATCAAGAGCAGGATACATGAAGAAATGATATCGGAACAGCCTTCTCCGCCTAGAAAAGGAGCTCAGAGAAATACTGCGAATAAAAGGGGAGAGAGGTATCGACAGACTACGGTCGCCGGTGGCGAAAGTCTTGTCAGTGGGATATATCAAGAGCAGGATACATGAAGAAATGATATCGGAGCAGCCTTCTCCGCCTAGAAAAGGAGCTCAGAGAAGTACTGCGAATAAAGTGGGGAAGGAGGCATCGACAGACTCGGTTGCCGGTGGCGAAAGTCTTGTCAGTGGGATATATCAAGAGCAGGATACATGAAGAAATGATATCGGAGCAGCCTTCCCCTCCAAGATAGGGAGCTCAGAGACGTACTGCGAATAAAGGGGGGAGGGAGGTAACGACAGACTACCGTCGCCGGTGGCGAAAGTCTTGTCAGTGGGATATATCAAGAGCAGGATACATGAAGAAATGATATCGGAGCAGCCTTCTCCGCCTAGAAAAGGAGCTCAGAGAAGTACTGCGAATAAAGTGGGGAAGGAGGCATCGACAGACTCGGTTGCCGGTGGCGAAAGTCTTGTCAGTGGGATATATCAAGAGCAGGATACATGAAGAAATGATATCGGAGCAGCCTTCCCTCCAAGATAGGAGCTCAGAGACGTACTGCGAATAAAGGGGAGGGAGGTAACGACAGACTACCGTCGCCGGTGGCGAAAGTCTTGTCAGTGGGATATATCAAGAGCAGGATACATGAAGAAATGATATCGGAGCAGCCTTCTCCGCCTAGAAAAGGAGCTCAGAGAAGTACTGCGAATAAAGTGGGGAAGGAGGCATCGACAGACTACGGTCGCCGGTGGCGAAAGTCTTGTCAGTGGGATATATCAAGAGCAGGATACATGAAGAAATGATATCGGAGCAGCCTTCGCCGCCTAGAAAAGGAGCTCAGAGAAATACTGCGAATAAAAGGGGAGGGAGGTATCGACAGACTACGGTCGCCGGTGGCGAAAGTCTTGTCAGTGGGATATATCAAGAGCAGGATACATGAAGAAATGATATCGGAGCAGCCTTCCCCCCCAAGACAATGAGCTCAGAGAAGTACTGCGAATGAAGGGGGGAGGGAGGTAACGACAGACTACCGTCGCCGGTGGCGAAAGTGTTGTCAGTGGGATATATCAAGAGTAGGATACATGAAGAAATGATATCGGAGCAGTCTTCTCCTCCTAGAAAAGGAGCTCAGAGAAGTACTGCGAATAAAGGGGAGGGAGGTATCGACAGACTACGGTCGCCGGTGGCGAAAGTCTTGTCAGTGGGATATATCAAGAGCAGGATACATGAAGAAATGATATCGGAGCAGCCTTCCCCTCCAAGATAGGGAGCTCAGAGACGTACTGCGAATAAAGGGGGGAGGGAGGTAACGACAGACTACCGTCGCCGGTGGCGAAAGTCTTGTCAGTGGGATATATCAAGAGCAGGATACATGAAGAAATGATATCGGAACAGCCTTCTCCGCCTAGAAAAGGAGCTCAGAGAAATACTGCGAATAAAAGGGGAGAGAGGTATCGACAGACTACGGTCGCCGGTGGCGAAAGTCTTGTCAGTGGGATATATCAAGAGCAGGATACATGAAGAAATGATATCGGAGCAGCCTTCTCCGCCTAGAAAAGGAGCTCAGAGAAGTACTGCGAATAAAGTGGGGAAGGAGGCATCGACAGACTCGGTTGCCGGTGGCGAAAGTCTTGTCAGTGGGATATATCAAGAGCAGGATACATGAAGAAATGATATCGGAGCAGCCTTCCCCTCCAAGATAGGGAGCTCAGAGACGTACTGCGAATAAAGGGGGGAGGGAGGTAACGACAGACTACCGTCGCCGGTGGCGAAAGTCTTGTCAGTGGGATATATCAAGAGCAGGATACATGAAGAAATGATATCGGAGCAGCCTTCTCCGCCTAGAAAAGGAGCTCAGAGAAGTACTGCGAATAAAGTGGGGAAGGAGGCATCGACAGACTCGGTTGCCGGTGGCGAAAGTCTTGTCAGTGGGATATATCAAGAGCAGGATACATGAAGAAATGATATCGGAGCAGCCTTCCCCTCCAAGATAGGGAGCTCAGAGACGTACTGCGAATAAAGGGGGGAGGGAGGTAACGACAGACTACCGTCGCCGGTGGCGAAAGTCTTGTCAGTGGGATATATCAAGAGCAGGATACATGAAGAAATGATATCGGAGCAGCCTTCCCCCCAAGACAATGAGCTCAGAGAAGTACTGCGAATGAAGGGGGGAGGGAGGTAACGACAGACTACCGTCGCCGGTGGCGAAAGTGTTGTCAGTGGGATATATCAAGAGTAGGATACATGAAGAAATGATATCGGAGCAGTCTTCTCCTCCTAGAAAAGGAGCTCAGAGAAGTACTGCGAATAAAGTGGGGAAGGAGGCAATGACAGACTCGGTCGCCAGTGGCGAAAGAGTTGTCAGTGGGATATATCAAGAGCAGGATACATGAAGAAATGATATCGGAGCAGCCTTCCCCCCAAGACAATGAGCTCAGAGAAGTACTGCGAATGAAGGGGGGAGGGAGGTAACGACAGACTACCGTCGCCGGTGGCGAAAGTGTTGTCAGTGGGATATATCAAGAGCAGTATACATGAAGAAATGATATCGGAGCAGCCTTCTCCTCCTAGAAAAGGAGCTCAGAGAAGTACTGCGAATAAAGGGGGGAAGGAGGCATCGACAGACTCGGTTGCCGGTGGCGAAAGTGTTGTCAGTGGGATATATCAAGAGCAGGATACATGAAGAAATGATATCGGAGCAGCCTTCCCCTCCAAGACAAGTAGCTCAGAGAAGTACTGCGAATAAATGGGGGAGGGAGGTAACGACAGACTACCGTCGCCGGTGGCGAAAGTCTTGTCAGTGGGAAATAGCAGGATACATCTACGTACGTTAATATTATTTTTATTCTGATAGAAATGTTTCTTTATGTAGATATTGCAACAATGGCGAAGTGTTTTAGTGTGTTCGAAAGAACTGCAGTATGTTAAAAAGTTCAACCTATTGAAGGATTACGCAGTTTCCGACTCAGAGAAACCCGCGCGTTAAAAATAATTTTTAAGAATTGACAGACATTCAGCAATCATGTGGTCAGAAAAGGATTTTGCAGATAGAAGATTGTGGAAAGGTACCAAAAATAACGAGGATTTACAACATTCTCAGACAAGACTGAACTTGAAATAAATGAGTCTGGGGTTCAGATTCTCCCACATGTCCTCTTCCGGGAATCTATTTGTTAACATTAATTATAGTTTCAGAACGAACTAAACTCTTTTTATCATTGTATTACATTGTATATAATATTGTCCTCAAATATTAATACTGCCTTCTTCATAAATGTAATTAAAAGAATGGAAGTGGAACTATAGTACTGGTTATGATAAAGTGAGGGATATTTCTTTGAGTTACGTAATATTCTATGTTATATTATTTAATTTTTCATAATATTATTGAGGAGTAACCATTATAAGTAATAATTAACATTTCTAAAACGGAGCTGTCAATTTTTCAAGTGAACCTTTCTCCCCACTTCCGTTCTATCATTGGAACACTTGAGTGCTCGCCGCCGCATCGAGGACTTCCATTACTCCGCGGGTCCGTTCAGAGCAGGATAGCAGATTTCTGTGACGTCACAGAGCATTGAGTTGGCAAGCACTCGTGTAGGCTTCCACGACCGGAGTCAGTAGCTACTTGGTTGTCCGGGAGATGCTGCTTACCAGACAGAGGTGCCAACGTTTCGGCCGCCATTCTCCGACCTTCCGCCTTTCGCCCTGAGGAAGGTCGTAGAATGGCGGCCGAAACGTTGGCACAAGTGCCTAGAACGCGGCGTCTCCTGGACAGCTACGATCACACTCATGTTCACATTTGAAACATTCTGTATGAAAGTCATTTTGTTTGTCTGATGGTCACATCCTCGCTATATTCACAAGGTAATAACAGTAATAATGATACGTTATTATAATTATTTTTGCGTACTTTTACACTATGGTAGAATCGATTTATACAAGATAGTAGTAATCCATTGTATGACAAAATAAGTTTATAATAAATTAGAGACGTTATGAAGACCGATACGGAGGCCTGGAAGGGATGGAAATCAACTGCCTTATAGATGATCAGATTAATAATTATGAACAAAACATAATAGTTGTTTATGTGTTGCTGCTGTTTCGTGTATGTTTGTTTCATATATGCATCAATGCATTTGATTACAGCTTCCCCTAGAAACCATGGGGGTAGCAACGATAATGGTAATAACATTGAAGGGTGGGGAGGGGCCGGGTGAGGAGTGTGAAGCTAGATGAATATTAATAAATACCAGGCAGTACTTCGGCTAGCGAACGCTTACAACTGTTCTAATAGTTTAAAATTCTTAACTGTTTTGATCCAAAATTATTTCTCTAAAAACTGAAAATAAAAATGGCAATAATTAATATATTGTCACAATTTCCCTTTTCTTCATTTATTCCTTACTTTTAAAGATTAAAAAAGAGTCGACGGTTGTAATTGAATGAAATTCGAATGAAGATACAGTGAAACTTTTAAAAATTATTGCGATGATGCGATTATTGCGAAAATTATTGCGGGATGGTAAGTCCTGAACAACAAAAACATCGATTATTTTTATACGGTGAATCAATTTTGAAATGAGCATTTGAAGTTTAACTGAATGATTGATGTATCCGGTATTTTAAACAGTTACAGTTATTAGTCCCGTTACAGTCGTGAATGTTTTATCTCGGGTGGAGGTGGTATTTCTCTCCCACTGGAAAGTAGGAGCCCATAGCCCCCTCCAGTGGAGCATGAAAACCCTACAAGGCCTAGAGTTTTTGTTTGTTACCTTCCTTTATTTGGCGAAATTGATTTCAATATTTATTTATATTATAATTATGTAATTATTAAAAAATAATATTGTATTGCATCGTATATTTACTACAAAAATAATATATAATATCATAAGAAATGTTTATTATTAAACAAATCCATGATGACTCTCTCGAAAATGATCGGGTGGATCCCCACTGGACACCTCAGCCGGTGTGAGTGGCCCGTTAGTGTCGTGAATGTTTTATCACGGGAGATGGAGGTGTATCTCTCCTGCCGGATGATAAGTTCTGGCACCGACACGTTCGTCGTGTTGCGGGAGATTTTCCCCTCCCGTATCTTCTTCAGCAGGGTAGCGCCCCCACCTGGAATAAGCTCTAGGCACTCAACTGCCTCCCGAAGTGCGGCAGTGTAGTGCATGTTAGTGTGAGTGTGTGTGTAAGGGGTGAGAATTTGACAAGGAAGAGGAAAGAAAGATCGCGAGGTCCGTGCGTCCGTTTTCTTAGGGTACCTCCCCGGCATTGGCCTGGTGCTAATCGCAGAACCCACGGAAGACTACCGATCAGAGCAGCCGGCCTCTAGAATTCTCCTCCAGACAGCGATTTAATTGGACCTAGCTGCCTTGCCAGTATGAAAACCCTGCTACCACAGTGGGGAGTGCAACCCTAGGACCTCCCGGTCAGAGGCGGTGTGGGTGGGAGGGCGGGCGTACCTCGGTGGGCGCGCGGCCGTCGCGCCGGGCGGGGGAGGCCGGGGCCGCCGCCAGCAGCTGCAGCGTCGCCTCCTGCAGGTCCACGCTGAGGCCGCGCCCGCGGTGCAGGGTGATGCGCTCCGCCGCCTGCACCGCCTCCAGCTCCATCCACACCTGGCAGGCAGGGCCCACACACCAAGTGTACTACCGTGAAAAGGTAGCTATAATCACGGGTAATGAATGGAACAAGGAGCTCTCACATGTGGACCTAGTTCTGAGATATTGAGGGTTTTACTAGCACTATATGAATATAACTCGGTACACTTTCAAACTTTTAAACTTTGTTCACTTGTATGTAAGTCCATACTGGATATAAAGAAAAAATTAAACTAAAATAATAATATGATGTTTTATTCAATGCTTAAAACTCAATTTTACAAAAAATGTGGGATAGACCCTTGATCTTCAAAGCCCAATCATAAATATAATTGAAATAATGTTAAAACAGATTCTGTTACTCTTCCAACTAGTTTGCTATATTAAAGTTTACATTTTTTATGAAGACACAAAAGATACGCACAAAATGCTAGTACGGAATATGTAGATCGACTGAAAACATCATTGGTTGAAACACAATTTTTCGTGTATTTTGTAAGACAATGTTGTGTATTTTCATTAACATTTGACACCATCAGTTTTTAAGATATGACGCTCTCTGTCCTTACGAAAACATTAAAATATCTCTACGTCTACACATTCCTGTCAGAAAGTTTTATTGAAATATTCTCAAAAATAAAAAGATATATTTATTCACGTCCTGGTGTATTTCTAAATTATATGACTGTCTTAGCAATTCCACACCAAAATTTGTGCTACTATACCAAGTTCCGTGGAAATATTTGCCGCACAAACTGTAAAGTCTGTAACCCAAATGTGGTTCACGGACGCAGCAAAACAGTCGAGTGTTACGCTTTGTGAACCACATACGGCTCACAGGAGAGTGAACGCGATATCGGTCTCTTACACCCTAGGACCTCCGGGTCAGAGGCGCTGCAGTAACATCAATTGAAGGGCCCAGCCAACTAAGCCGATTCAAACACTTGCGATGAAGTTGACAATCCAGAGACTCTGGTGCGTTTGACACTGGTTAGTAATGACTATAATAACATTTTCTTGCAATGATCGGGTATTTGAGCCCGGCTCTCATGTGCCACGTACCTCCCCTTCGAAGCGGAAGTCCCCGTGCAGGTACGGAGTGATGTCGAGGCGGTAGCGCCTCGGCCTCGCCTCCACCGGCAGCCGCAGGTTCTCCTCCTCGGCCGCCCACGTCGCCGCCCACGTCGCCGCCCACGCCGCCACCAGCAGCGCCGCCCGCAGCGCGGACGTCATGGCCGCGCTCGCCCCGCCCCGCCGCGCCACTCCACTCCACTCGCTCCACGCGCCGCTCGCCTGCGCTGCGGGGTTCTGCGCAGGCAGGCAGGTCTGGGGTTACAAACACGATTCATTGGTTAATTAATATCGGCGCATCAACTGCGAATATTCCCTACGTGTAGTGCATGTTACCGCAGGAGATAGCGATCATCTTCCCCGCTAAATGGCAAGTTCCGGTGTCCATCTACATCGGCTTGCGAGTTTCCCCCTACCAGGTATCTCCCACCAGCGCGGCACCGCCTAAGTCGGGAAAAGCTCTTAGGTCTCGACAGGTTTCCCGGCATGTGTGGTAGTGCAGTGTATGTAAAAATGCGTGTATGTAAGGGGTGAGGATAGAACAAGTAAGAGGAAGAAAGGTTGCAAGCTGTTCATGAGCCGTTTGTGAGGGCACTGCGCCGGCATTCGCCTGGTATTGATCGGAGAAACCACGGAGAACTACCGATCAGAGCAGCCAGTCGCTATAATCCTTCTCCAGACAGCGACAGAGCTCGACCTAGCTATCAAGGTAGTGCAAAAAATCGTGCTTCCGTCGCGACTCGATCCCTAGGACCTCCCGGTGAGATGCATTGCAGTGACATCAGTTGATACCCTGAGCCACCTAAGCCGGTTCAAACACTTTTGATATAGTTGGCAGAGACTCATGTGCTCTTCTTTCTTATTGTAACGAACGCGGAAAAATCGGGTCACGTGACCGAGAACTTGGCGAACGACGCCATGCACGCGCGATCGGAATGCCGGAGTATTCATAACATCAAACTTTCCGCCAGGCCTGTCCAATTGCATGATAAAACTTCGGCCTAGATGATTAACATAAACATTCCAGAGTCTCTCCTACCAATTTTATTACAAATTACTTTTCGGCCGAAGGCTTCTGTTTCACGCTTGAGAGTACGCCCCTCATATCGAAATTCATAACGATACTTCGGCCTTCGGTCTACATAATTAATATAAAACGTATTGTGCTTGACCTATTGTACTCGTAATTTTCAAAGCATTTTTAACCTTATTATTTTTAATCAATTAAAAAGCGGCTTTTGCTTCTGATCTATGAAACAGAATGTCCTCGTTCCCATCATTCGTTCTTCGTTTTTGTTTACCGATCTCGCCACGTCGGAATGGATTTACTACGATAGGAAATAACATCTATAGAGAGACACGGGGCACGGGGGCATGCCGTTTCCTAAGATCAACATTTTTTCTTTCTATCCTACTTCGTTCTTACGTAATAAACAGAAATATTGTAATGCTGTAGCGGGAAGTGACGATTTTCATCAGAAAACCTCGTATTTTGGAACCCTGATATCGAAAGGTGTCATACAGAAAGGCTTGCTGCTTTAGACGGGTACTAGGTATGCCGGGAAGGAGAAAAGAGGATGTGATGCTCTCCCTTTCTTCTCTCTCCCTCTCCCCATCTCACTCTCTTTCAATTCTCTCTCTCTCTCTCTCTCTCGTTCTCAGTCTTGCGCGCGTTGTCTGCCTCGTGTTCTCTTTCTAGTGCGTCCCACCAGGCGAATACCGGAGTACCCTAACAAACGGGTCAAGGACCGCGCGCAATCTTTCCTTCCTCTTCCTTGTCCAATCTTCATCCCTTACACACACACACACACACACACACACAAACACACCTACACTAACATGCACTGCACTACCACATATGCCGGGAGACCGATCGGGGACTTAGAATTGGACCCAGCTGGGGTGGTGCGCCGCTGGTGGGAGATATCTGGTTGAGGAAAACCCGCTAGCCGACGGTAGGTCGGTGCCGGATCTCACCATCCAGCGGAGAAGATCACAGTCACATTCCGATGAAAAACATTCACTAGACTTACGGGACTAATGGCCTCAGTAGTTGACGTGCCCGAAATCACTGACAACCAACCAATCTAGCGCGTTGTCTCTTTCTCTCTCGCGATCTCTCCCTTTCCCTCTCTTGCGTTCTGTTGGGTTCCCATCTCTCTCGCGCGAGGTCTTCCTTTCTCTACTTCTCTTTCTCTCTCTTTCTCAGTCTCGTTCGATATCTACGTCTATCGATATCTTTCTCTGCATCCCGCCAGCATTTACTTTTCTATTTTTCTCCATCAATCACAAATAATCCTCCTGATAAACTTGTCATAGAAAAATCTTTGTAAAAACAGTGTTTCGAATCAAACTATGTTTTTTGATGATTTCTCTTCAAATTTTTCTTAATAATTATCATGACTAAGAAATTTACAGGCTTAAGGGAGTAACGCTCCTACCGCAAATTGGGAAAACTAGTTGATACGCAATGCTACTCGCTGGGATGCATAGTAATGCTATCTGGTGAGCACACCCTTCTTCAGACCCTAGGCTCCACCCTTTAAGGGTGGCTGGCTGCAGCCTTCGTCCGCCGGTAAGCCTGCGCTGTTAATGCATGACGTCACGTCTCCTCCTTTTACATAGGCCTTATGGCGGAATGAAGTGGGAGCCTAGCGGCTTTCTCATCCCTATCAACAACATTAAATGCATTTCGGACTTACAAAGAAACATTTTGATATGATCGTTATATAATATAATTCAGAAATCCATTATTAATAAATAAATACATTTGTAAATATATTTTTAAATTTCTTTTAGGATCAATTTCTATGGGAGAGGCTCCACCTTACAGCTTTTAATGACGAGCAGCGCCTGGGGAAAATAATAATAAGATTGTTACGAATTCATATATTGTACCCCACGTTGATTTAAACTGAATCTCTTCAACGTTATTTGAAATACTCTTTGCAATTTTACATTCTAGAATCGGGCTCATGAGCTCATATTCGCTAGAATATGAACTTTAACAGTTAAAACGTTTACAGATGAAGAAACAGATGAAAGGGAACAGTGTTGATTTTTTAGATATACAAAATACAAAAAGCTGTCTTACTTGCTAGAAACGTTTCAATGAACACTCTTTTCGGTTTCGTCAGTACATTTTCCATTCATTTTCCTCAGTCTTTCAGGTAGGTTCCAGACAACGTTCGATTGAGAGCATTTACGAAACGTTGCCAGAGGCTTCCCTCAGATGCACTACATTTCTGTGGCTTCATAGTCAAGTTTAGAAAGGTACCGTATCGCAACATTGTCCTTTCTGAATTGTAAGTCCTCTGAAGTATTGTGTTTGCCAATTTTTACTCTTTAAAAGAAATTGTTTCGAAATGGTCGACCCAAGTGGCCACATCACACCTTAATATAAGTAAATTAAGCAAATGCAGTACGGAGAAGTGGATGTGTGTTCCTGGTTATTCATGTGAGGTATGTCGCGAAATGCTTTGCATTATATTGCTGCCATACCCGCGGAGATTAGTGTGTTTATATTTAGAATACGGTTAGACATTCAATTTTTGGTGGGTAGAAGTGAGTTCTTGGCATTGGTTAGATCAGAAACTAATGTAAATAAAAGTAATTAGTATAAAGTATTAAATCTAACTTGGACAAGACAAATTAATTTCAAATAATTGCCACTTATCGATAATATCAAAATTCCCTTCATAAATTCATTATTTTTCTTTCAAGCTAACATTTGTTTTGAAACTTGTCATTTCTAAAATATTTACAAGTGTACAAACTGAAATTGCCCCCCCCCCCCACTGTTTTCTGAATCCTCTCTTTTTGATAAAATAATAAAATAATATCTTTCAGAAAGCATATGCTCTGTATTGCCTGTTTTTTACTATTTCACACGTGAACGATCGCTTCGCAATTGCTTTCAGCTCGCCCGTTCGTAGCAGCCGTCCGTGCACTTGTTGGGTCGCATCTCCGCTCTCCTGCAGCTGTTCGCGCGTCCTCTTACCTGCGGGCGTGGACAAAGAGCTCCTCGTCTTTCTGCGCCTGTTATTGACACCGCAGTTGCGAGCGCGCGCGTCCCACCGCCCGCTGCCCCGCCGGCCGCTTCGCTCCACCCGCGCGCTCCGGGAAGTCTTCCCCCGCCCCCTCCGGCCCCGCCCACCCCCGCCCCCGTCATCCGCCCACACCCTGTCTTGCTCCACCCCGCACGCTCCGCTCCTTCCCGTGCTGCCCTGCGTCTCCCCCTCCCCGACCCGTCTCACCCATCCATTCTGTCGTCGGCTCCCCTCTCCCCTTCCCTCCCACGCCACGTCCACGCCTCGCTTCGTCCCGCCCCTCCCCCTTGTGCCACTCCACTCCGAACCGTCTCGCCCTGCGATTTGTCCTCCCTCTGATTCTTCCCTCCCCTCCCCGCCTTACCCTTTCCTCCCTGCCCTTCCCGCCCCGCTTCTCCACTCCCCGCTCCTCCCGCATCGCTTCGCCCCACCTCCCCTCCGCGATCTGTCCTCCCTCGTTTCATCCCGCCTCTTCCCCGCCCGGTCTGGCCTGCCTCACTTCGACCTCTCTCTCCCCACCCCGCTATGACCCTCATCGCCCCGCTTCTCCCTTCCCCGCTCCTCACTCCTCGTTTTGTCCCACCTCCCCTCCCCTCTGTTCCCCTCCTCGCTTCGTCCCGCCTCTCCTCTCCCCGCTCCTGCTGACTCACTTCGCCCCACCTCCCCTCCCTGATCTGTTTTCCCTTGCTTCTTCCCGCCTCTCTCCTCCCCGTTCTGCCCCGCCTCAATTCATCCTGTCTCTCCTCTCCCCATTCTTCCCTGCCTTGCCTCTCCCCCCCCCCCCGCCTTGCCCTTCCCACACTGCTCGCTCCGCTTCGCCTCGCCTCGCCTCGCCTCTCCCTTTCCCTCCCGCTCCACCCTCGCTTCGCCTCACATTCCATCCCCGCCTCTGCCCACCTTTACTCGATTTGCCACTCCCCTCCCATCCCTCCAGTACCTGCCTTCCACTTTGCCTCGCTCTGCAATGCCCTGCCGCGCCCTGCCCGGCCGCGCGCGCCGCTAGTGAAGCACCACTTTGGCGAATGCCATCGGCAGCGCGTGCGGTGCGCGCATATGCGCCCCTTTGTGCGCTTCCCGGAATCGCCGACGCCCCGGGCGGCGGACTGCGCTTCCCCAGCATGCGAATCGCTTCGAGCGCGTCACAGCACAACTTCTTTCGCCTTCACGTAGTATAAAGGAAGTTATGTCATTGATGGAAGGAAACGAGCCGATGTTTCGACGGAAAAACACGTTTCGTGAATCGCTGATACCGCCCCTCCCCGAAAAAAAGAGAAAAAAGGTTTTTTTCTGCTCCTAGCCTTTGGGTAGTAATCGGATTATGTGCATGTGTCTGTCCGTTCGTCAACAATATGCAAAAGCAGTGCCTTCCATGTATATAATTTATGTAGTAGAATCTCTCCTTGTAGTCCTTCCTCCCAAGTCAAATAACGATCCTCCAGCTTTGTGAGAGGCAGTTTCCCATTACTCGAAGTCTTAGCAAATTTATGTGTGTCAATCTCTATAACAGTCATTTAAAGAATATTTATAATTGTAGTACAAGACATTTGAACAATTACAGTATTATTCCTTCTTTTCCCGCGAGGTACTACTGGTAGCACAATAAGAACCTGGTTACGAATTATACTTGCGCATTTAGTGAAATGTAATGTCGCACGAGAACAATATTGACTCATGTATTGGTATTCTTATTATAGGTCATAAATAAGTATTGCTACGTTAATGACGTTTACATTTCACTTTCCTTTGCTTTGTTCGTAAACAGTTTCAAGCCAAGAAACCGCACCCTTTTTCACTCGACACAACTGGCCACATTCCCAACGATATCTTAATAACATTTCTTGTGATTGATTATTTCATGTTTTCAACTGTTATTATCATTAGTACCGTAAGGATAGTGCATGTTTTTATTAGGGAGGTGGGTAGGTGGCGGTGATCTCCCCCCGCTAGATGGCGAGATGCGGCTCCGATCTACACGACGGATTGCGGATTTTTCCCCATTCCGACATCTCCCGACTCTTGTGGTAGGGTAGTGCATGTAAGTGCAAGTGAATATAAGTAAATGGTGAAAATAGGGTAAGGAAGAGGACGAAAATATCGTACAAAGTCCGTGGCCCGTTTGTTAAGGTACTGCTCCGCCATTCGCCTGGTATTAGTTGGAGAAACCACTGAAAATTACCGATCCGGGCAGCCGGCCTCTATAATTGTCCTCCCAGTCGACGGCTGAATCCGACCTGTCTATCTAACTAGTGTCGAAAATTCTGCTACCGACGAGACGTGAACCCTAGGATCTCCCGTCAGAAGTCCATCAATGACCTCTGTTGATGTCCTGAGTCACCTTACCCGGTTTATTTCTTGTGTTAACCAATTAGCTAACATCTACCATAATTAACATAGTATTGTCCGTTGATTTTTTTAATGATTTGTGCTTACCATCAGGATCTATGTTATTGTATATTAAAAGAAGAAAAGTGTACACTTCTTTGCACGTGTGTTGATATTTGCCTCCGAGAATTTTGCCACATATTTACTTTCCTGTTCACCTCGGCTTCCCTCGCCGACGAGTCCATCACGTTTTCTCTGGAACACAAGGCCACGACTTTGTCGAAGAGTACTTTCAGTCGGAAAGTAAATCTGTAGACGGTGCATTTCTAAAACCATGCAGAGGAAACTAATTAAACTGTTCGTAGTAAAAAAAATTAGAATTATTGGATCTGTCCTGTGTGGAATCACATGTTCTTGGGAAATATAATATATAATTTCAATAAAACGCTCACTAAATTGTGCTTAATTTCATACCTTTGAATAAATGCTTTGTTTCTTAATGTCTGAAATGTTTATTATACAATACATTTGAATTTCCTCTCAAACTTTGGGGTTTGAAATTCTTTTTTAACATCACCAAAAGTTATCCTCATGCACAATGCGTGAAGACTGACACAGAAATATACACCATGTTCCGGTTCCGTACGGGTTACGATAGAGAAAAAACTTAATAATCTATCGCATTTGTCTTTGTCGTATTCTGTAGCGCATTCTGAATCTACGGGGGAGGAGAGAAAAACACGGTGCAGAACACGGATTCTTTTTTCTATTTTCTTCTAGATTTTTCTCTTGTCGCAAGCATAAAGTCATTTTCTTTATGTTGTTAAATTACACTTGGAAATACAATTTTCCTTCACCAAGACATTAATTCCCCTTTGGAGATTTTGGGGTCGTTGATTCTCTAAATTGTTTTCAATCTTGCCAATCACTTCTATCTTCTATTAAAGGAATATGAGGTTATCAGTCTACCGGGAGAGGTGGCTCAGGGACAGTTTTGCTGGTCCGGCGCTTCTCAATATTACTTCACCAACTAATAGACGTACAGAATCTGCAACTAAATGTGAATGAGATAGGCAGAGACTGAGGCAGAGACTGAAGCAGAGACAGAGACATACAGAAGCTGAGAGAGAGAGAGAGAGAGAGAGAGACAGACAGACAGACAGACAGACAGACAGACAGACAGACAGACAGACTGAACAGAGACGGAGAGAGAAATAGAGAGAGGCGGAGGCAGAGAGAAACGGAGAAAGCCGGAGAGAGAGCGGTAAGCGATATATATATATATATATATATATATATATATATATATATATATATCGCTTACCATCATGTCTATTGTTACGTATATGAATACGTACTAGTATAGTTAGCTATAAATGTCTATAGTTATACATAGTAACATGTAAGTATTATATCACAAACTGTAAGCATGTAAATTCCATAGTAATCAGATCCCCTTTTCATGTTAATGACATGTTTTCGAATTTCCTAGCAGTACTCGGAACATGTGCGACTGCTGTTCCTGCGTTTCGTGAATTGGGAGGTTTAGCGTCCGCATGGTTGCTAGCAGCCGTATTAATTACCGGCGTGGCTGCATGCATGGACTCGCGAGGTAAGTGCGCTGCGGCGCGTCGTGTGCAGCGGCGGCGGGGCTGCTCCGGAGCAGCGGGCGCGCGGCGCTCGTTCTGCGTTGTCGGAGGCCGGGGCGGGCGGGCGCGCGGGCGGGCATGCGGTCGATGGGCGTTGGGGGGGGGGCGAGGGCAGGTTCGGGTTCGCAGAAACAGCTTGGGGCGAAGCGATATTTGCCGCTCCACGCCGCGCGCCGCTATCTACCATGGGCAACGATAGAAAGATTATTAAATTTTAAAAATAACTGAATAGGATTAAAATAAATTTATATATATTGAGACGAGCTCAAATATACGCCCTGGTAACGGACCGGACCATATATAAAAATTCCCCAAAATACCGTCTTCGGCAGTTCGCTAATTTGAACGCGGCGCGAGAACCCCGTCACTGTCTGACGTCGGCCGCGGCCGCGTCGAGCGAAACGCTTGTCCACGAATAAGAAATTCGAAAGATAAGCTTGGGAACGAAATCTTGTGATTGGCCGGTATCCGAAAAACGAGGGAAGCCAACGGCAAGAAATTTTTTTCCGTTGAAAGTTGAAGGAGTCTCAGAAAAATCTCGGAGGAGGACGGATCGCTGCGGAACGCGTCTCACAAATCACGTAAAAACCGTTATAAGTGACGGTTAGTGAAGAGAAACCGGTCGCGAGT
Source organism: Teleogryllus occipitalis (assembly GCA_011170035.1). Classification (NCBI taxonomy): domain Eukaryota; kingdom Metazoa; phylum Arthropoda; class Insecta; order Orthoptera; family Gryllidae; genus Teleogryllus; species Teleogryllus occipitalis. The sequence goes on along the minus strand of BLKR01005945.1, from coordinate 4,395 downwards.
CGCTAGCAGTGAACTTCACGCGAGATTGTTTCATCCGAATACGGGAAGAGAACGAACATTGTACTCGTTTGTTTGTTGATAACTCACAACGGGAAAAAACGTGTATCAGTGGGAGCGAATTATGTGAATTCAGTGAGGGCTGAATCGGACTCTTTTCCGGCGTACGCCGAACAGTTTTCTGCATCGCCGCTACGTCACATCACCGAAGCAAGGAGCCAAGGCGATAACCATTCCTGAAAACACCGCCAGAGAAGCATTTGTGTTGGGGAAGGAAGACGGGCGCAGAGGCGAGGCCGAGGCAATTCTCGGCCGAGAAAATTGGTACGGAAACGCAGCGGAAGGAGGGGCGGAGGATCGTGGAGGCCAGGCTACCCCGGCGTGCCGCCAGCGCAGCGAGAGCCCCGGAGGTCGCGTAAGGCGCGATCGTCACGTCCCCAAACGCCGAGGTGCCTAGGCGCCGCTCGCAGCACTCGACTAGGCCAGTTCACGTAAAACCCCATTGGAGAAGCGTGAGTACCCGTGCGACAGACGGTTGCAGAAACGAAAGAAATGTAATTGAACGACGCTAAACCACACTGTTTGTTTCTTAAAAGCTTTCAAATATTAAGTATTTCAAGCCACATTTGTGAACGTTGATGTGTGGAACTCTTGAATGAAGGCCATGTTAAGAAACAGAAATGATTAATTCACTTTAAACAAGTCACCCAATTAATTGTTAAAAAGGGGTGTTGTAAATAGTTTGCTTAATTTTGCGGTGTGTCGAGTTTTGTTTGAGAAGTAGTGATTGAAGTGTATTATGGATTAATAACCATTTGTCAGGAATGAAAGCAATTCAGAGTAGGAAGATTCAACTTTGTATTCTTTGGGTCCTTAAGACCAAGGCATGCCTGCACCAAATGGTGTATAAAGTACAATTCATTAAATGAATGATGAAATAAGGTGATTTATTGTGAAGAGAGGTGGCAATAATTGCTCCGAATATTCATTTCCGAGCACGAAGGTCGCGTTCCGTACGTGATTGTTTGTCAAGGGCTATTTTTGTTGAATTTGTGTGTGTGTGTGTTTTTTTTTTGTTTTTGTCACTCCTTGATTGTAGAATATACAGCCTTGTATGCCAGAGCCACAAGTGTTTTGCTTTGAGTATAAACCTCCCCGTATTCCCCACCCAGGTGCATTTCCAGACATAAGCCTCATCCAGGCAAGCGATTCGAAACAACTCGAGAGGTCTGACGTCGGGACGGCAGTGGATTGTCGAACGACGCCGGTAACGCCCACGCGATCTCACACATCCTTAGGGCTAACGACTCCTTCTCGCAACAGAGTTGTATTATGCGCGGCGCGTCGGAGGGAAGGCCACGACATGTGTTCCGTCGCAATATATATATATATATATATATATATATATATATATATATATATATATATATATATATATATATATATATACATACACGCATACCATTTTGGGAATCTGGAAGGGATCGGAAGGGAAACTAAGATTTTACGCTAACACTCTTAACACATTTTACCGGATAATTAGCAGTAAGAATGAAGATTCCTTACATCCGTCAACTAGCAGAACAAACTTTTAGAAACCTTACAAAAATAGAATAACTATTAACTATGTGGTTCATACCATAATCTGCGAACTTCTATTTTTTCATTTGTTCGATACACACCTGGGGAGTAATTACCTATCACTCGGTTATGCACTCTGCTAGGGAGGGTGGTAAGTAAAATTATGTAACCTATCGAGGTACTTTGTCAGCGGATTGCATGTTCAATCAAACAAATAAATTTCACAACACATTTAATAAAAAACTAAAATGATGATGAGCATGCGAATGAATGATTTCACACTAATTATTACAAATTTTGACCGTATTATTGCGGCTTACTACCCTTGTTGAAGTTATCGCAAGTAAAAAGACAGAGGGTTCATTTGCCGATGCAATAACATGCCATATTGGTGGCATCTACGCTCTCAGCTTCCTTTATTATAGTCTTTCCGCACCTCGACTGGGGAAAAGGAGCTGACGGGGACCCGATTACGGATCATTCACGAAGGTCTTACTGTAGCTGACGTGATGACTTCGTTCCTGTGCGGCTGAGCGCTGGCGTAGCCTGCAGCGCAGCGGGCGGCGCACGGTGTGACCAGATGGCGAAAACGTGGCCAAAACCTCAAAAATTAAAATTTATTTTGGGGGTTTCCGACCATTCCACTTGAAAGAGGAATGTTTCGCACATCTGTTGTGAAAGTATGAAGGATAATCCCTGTACCTGCTGCGCGCAGTGGAAGTTTGAAGTTGGAGTACACGGTCAGTGCTCTTCTAGCGTCAGAGGCGATAGTAAGCTGTGCTTTCCAATAGTTATAAAAACGTGCTACAAAATTATTATTACTGTGTTTTGCAATTTTGAATGTCCCTGTTGGTGGTAAGTAAAACAAAAATTATGTTAATTTACTATGGATTACGATTATTTATATTTGATGCAATGTGATATAAAATCTAACTAGCCTAAAAGTAATATATAACGCAATATAACACCTGCACATTTTAATGACAATTTAGCTTGTATATTAATCATTCAGTTAAAAGAAAATTTGGCTGCGTCTCGCTGCAGATTCGTGTTTTATGAAATATTTTCTATCACAGTGTATATCTCGTAGCGGCAACCAGCATTACTGAGCGGGGACTTAAAACTAACAATCATTTCATTCTCAAGTTCTGTACCGGCAAATATTGTGAATTACTTGTGATTATGAATATTAGTCATTAGAATATTACATTACCTCTGACGTTAATAAGGTATGGCCGAGTATAAACGCATATTCAAGTTTTATAAACTATTGTTTTTCTGAGCACACGCATTACTGCGACACGCTGCATTAGATAAATTAAGTGATTCGTTCAAAGAATTCAGTGAAAGAAATTTTATAATAAATCATTTAAATTGCATTCAGCTATAAGATTACTTGATCATCTTTCTAAAAATGCATTTATTGGGCGGATGCTGCCAAATAAGGTTTACTGAATAGTAGTTAGTAAAGAATGAATGCGTCGTGGCACTGGTAAAATAATTTTGCATGGAATGTTATCAGTTCGTCGAAATATGTTAGTATACATAATTAACTAATTATTCCGAATACTCGTGTATTAATAAACGAGATTTTCTTTCTGTGATCGTATAGAATGTTTCAATTTTCCTTGAAGGTACCCCGCGGTAGCCTGATTAGTAAAATTAATCGAGAATTTAGTTCACGATGTTTTTCAAATATAATGAGTGCGCATAAAGATTTATAACTTTATTCGTCGAATAGAGTAATTAAATACGTTATGAATGAAGCAAACACTTATTGCAAATTTCTGAAGTTTTAGGTTTTATGACTAATTTCTTACGTGCGTGTGCATCTCGCCGCGTAACAGAATCATAGTGAAATATACAAAAAGTTCATGGGGTTTTGTACTAATAAGAAATGCGAATAACAATTTATAACTCATATAAACGAATAGAGTAATTCAATAAGGTATAAATAAAGTAAACACGTATTGCAAATATCTGCGGTTAGAGGTATTATGACTAATTCTTAATGTGCGTGTGCATCTTGACCTGGAACAGTGTCATAGTGAAATATACGAAGAGTTCATGGGGTTTTGTACTAATACGAAATGCGTATAACGATTTATAACTCGTATAAATGAATAGAGTAGTTCAATAAGTTATAAATAAAGGAAAGGTTTATTGCAAATATCTGCGATTTGAGTTTTTATGACTAATGTCTTATGTGCGTGTGCATCTCGCCGCGGAACAGAGTCATAGTGAAACATACGAAGAGTTCATGGGGTTTTGTACTAATACGAAATGCGTATAACGATCTATAACTCATATAAACGAATAGAGTGATTCAATAAGTTATAAATAAAGTAAACACGTATTGCAAATATCTGCGGTTTGAGGTTTTATGACTAATTTCTTAGGTGCGTGTGCATCTCGACCCGGAACAGTGTCATAGTGAAATATACGAAGAGTTCATGGGGTTTTGTACTAATAAGAATTGCGTATAACGGTAACGTAACGGAATTGCGTATAACTCATATAAACGAATAGAGTAATTTAATAAGTTATAAATAAAGTAAACACGTATTGCAAATATCTGCGGTTTGAGGTTTTATGATTAATTTCTTATGTTTTGTATATGTTGTTTCTGATGTATGTCTTAATTACATTTTCGGTCACCATATTGGATCTGCCATATGGGTTTGCGTAATTCTGATATCAGATATGAAATCAGCGACCTCGAAAACCCCCATGTACAACTTAGTAAATGAATTCGAACCCATTTGAGGTTTTGGCCACGTTTTCACCATCTGGTCACACCGTGCGTCGGCTTGAGAT
>BLKR01005944.1:0-68713 GCA_011170035.1 Teleogryllus occipitalis | reverse complement strand
TTAATAATTTTTTAGCAATTAATTTTTCTGCTGAAAATCCACCGTTGTTCGCACAGCTTTACATAACTTTCTCTATACTACGTGTTTTACTCCGTATATTCGTATGTATACGAGAAACTACGAAGGTATTTGCTTCTGACTCAAAATACGAAATTGATTTTATATTGTTTCTAAAGTAGTGGAGCTGCAACAGCACATGTTATCTCATATTTTTTCTAAATTGGTAATTTCCGAAAATTTAGTGTTCTACGAAAATGAGACCCACGCCATTCTTTTCAGCATCCCTTCGGTCAGTTGAAAAAATGTAAACGAAAACGTTGGAATAGTTTTTGTGAAAATATTGTTTTTAGAAGCTGCGTAAATTTCAAGCGCAATTACGCGAAAACTATGCTTGCAATTACACAAATTTTGCGAAAATTTCACTTTTTTAAATTTTAAAAAATCTGGGATTTCAACGAACATGAGTCCTGCACCATTCTCTTAAGCGTCCTTTACGCTATCCGAGGACAAGGTTTGATGAAAACATTTAGTGTCAGTTTTGATGATATTTTGAAAATGCTGACCAGAGTCGGAGAGACGGACGAACATACAGACGTTTTGCCGTCAAACAATTTTTCAGAATCAAGGACCCACAAAAATAATTTTGATTTCACGGCGTGTTAGAGGAATTTTTTTCTATATTTAGCAGCTAGATTTATCCCCTTTTTTCGGCGAAGAATTTCCCGTTTTCCGCCGTAGGATTACATAATTTTTTCTTCTTACGAAGTACCTCATTAATAGCGAGAAAGCAAAAATGCCAGCCCCCAAACGTAACTTGATGCAACTAACAAGAGCTCAACAAAATGAGCGCATAGTGAAGATACATTTATTTTAACAACGAAACCAAGGAGCCATCTCAGCATTTGCTCCAGGGGAATTGGACAAACAAAAACCTGATCGAGATGGTGGTTAATGAAGTTGAAGTACACTACTTGTAACAGATATATTTATATTTTTAGAATCGTACAGTAAACAATGTAACCAGGCCTATTTCGTTTGTATCGTTATTAAAATATATGTTTGTTTTTATAGGTCAGTATAGTCTCTAACTGTACAGTAAAACATGAGTGCAGTAATTAATATTGCCTAATACTCGAGCTCTGTAAAACTTTGCCATCATATCCCACTTCTGACGAGAAATTTGTTGTTGTGAATTTTCATATTGGTAGGGATCCATATCTACCAACTGTTCTATAACTCCAACCGCCTCAGAAATCTGAGGTCCACAAGGTTTGTCACTGCCGTGTCTCATTTAGTTATAATGTTCTGGGTTTTAATGCGCATAATGGTTTGTATTTGAAAGAACAATGCGACTTATTCAAACCGTTAATTTTGCCCGCTGAATCGCAATATACCAACACGTGTTTTCTGTGTTAATGCAATGCCACGAGAATGTGTGTGTTGGTAAGAGGTCGCTCGTACCCAGGGCATGTCGTCGCTGGAGACGACCGCCGCCAGCGGCCCCGCGGCGCCCGCGCGCCCCGCCTTCGCCTGCGCCTCCTCCTCCAGGGTGCGCGCGAGGCGGTGCAGGGCGCGCGCGTAGTAGTGAGCGTCGGCCTCCAGCTCCTCGTGGTTGGTGTGGATCTTCTTTATCCAAGCGGGGTAGTCGGTGCGGCGCGCGTGCACCGCCACCAGCGCCACCTCGTGTGGCGCAGCGCCGAACCGCTCGGCCGCCACCGTCGCCACGCGGTGCAGCTCGGCCTGCGCCCGCTCGCGCAGCTCCTCCCTCCAGCGCACCTGCGCGCGCAGTTGCCCTGCGCAGCGGGCGAGATAGGTCGGGAGCTGCATGAACTTGCCGAGGGCGAGCGGGCCGGGCGCGGGGGTGGCGGCGGCGGAGGCGCGGGCGACGGCGGCGGCGAAGGCGGTGACGGCCGCGGGGGCCTGGTGCCTCTCTAGGGACCTTCGGAAAGCGTCCGCCTCCCTCAAGCCCTTCCCGAACGGGCAGGCGCGGAGCAGCGCGGCGACGCTGGGGCCCGTGGGCACGTGGCTGAAGGCGAGGCGCAGAGCGTCCTGCAGGTAAGTGGGCGTGGCCAGCTTGAGGTTGTACGTGCGCGCCACCGCCCACGCGGACGCCCACCCTATGAAGACGTTCCCGAAGCGGCCGCCCATGTCCACCGTGACCACGCCCCCCAGGCAGCGCTGCAGCGCCCACGCCCTCTTCGCCCCCCTGGGCGGCGCGCACTCCGGAGGCGGCCACGCCCCCGCGCGCCAGGGGCCCAGGCTAAGGACAGCCACCAGGAGGAGCAGCATGGCCGCGAGGCGAAAGCGTCGCTACATAAGATGCAGCGGTCCCACCTGCGCCGACGGCTTGTCAGCGCCCGTCGCCACACCAGGAACAACGTCCTAGCAGCGCTCGTATAGTGCTTCCAGCTGCTCTAGTCTCTAGGACTACCTGCGACACAGCAGCGCCGGCGAGTTGCTCGCTTGGCGCGAGCGTGTTCCTTCATATGGAATCTAATTTTCTTGGGGTAATCGGGTGAATATCTAACCACATGTCATCGCAATATCATTAGTTATATACGTTTCTAAGCAGTTGTTTATTTTTCATTCATTTGTTTATTATATGAAACTGGTATTTCGTAAGTATTCTTCTCCACATACTATATTGACTATTTCACTCGTCTGGTCGTGCCGTAAGCAACCAATGCAATGCAAGAATATATTCCAATTGAAGGAATCCCATATGTCTTTCGTCATTTCATTTTCACCTCGTTTACGTTTTGAACTCTTCTGTATTCACTTTGTTTAACTTTTTAAAATGAAGATAGCAATTATTTTAGGCTATAATAGCTTGTGAGTATCAATATACTAGTTTTCGTAATATTTACAAATCTGAAATAGCATCTATTATTAAAAATGCAATGCCGGAAAACAGAAAAATAAATAGAAAAAGTGTGTGGAAGCAATTTCAAGAACTTTGTGAAGAAAGAAAATACAAATGAAGAAATTACACATATTGTAGACAATTAATACGCAAAGATTAGATGATGAGTACAAAGAATATGCTATTAAAACTGAGGAACGTTAGAAAAAAAAGTATTCAGAAAAATACTTGAATACGTACACACATGTGCTTAATTCATTCAAAATTCACGAATCCTACTGCTAATGCAACTTGTAGTACATCTTCCATTTCAAATACTTCCACGGAAAATCGAGATATGGAAAACTGAACTTCCTACAACTTACAAAAACAAGATTTTCTCAAAAATGGCTCCAAATTTTTTCTTTAAATTTTTGGTAGGGGTAGTACCAAATTCACCCTATTCGATAGCATAAACGTTACATTGCTCTATTCTTTTGTTGTTTCAAAAATCATAACTTTTTTGACTTGTCTCTCACGTCGATAATATTTACATTAGAGGCAATTTGTTCACATTATTAGATTTGTGAGTACATGTGCTTTAAATAATGTTATATAAAGTTTCTCGAAAACTCAACAGTTTTCTCTAAAAAGTAGCTCTAAATTCCGCATTTTTAAAAACGCTCAAATGCCATTTTCTCAAAAATGGCTCCAAATTCTTCAAACATTTCCAACGGATAGTGGTAATGACACTGGTTAATATGGCGTAAAAGTTCATTTTGGTGTATTCTTTTGTTTTGTTAAAAATTACACAAATGTACCTTTTTTGAAAAAACTCTCACGTGCGTCAATGCGCACGTATATATCCTACTGACAGTCAATTCAATTGTGTAGGGTAGGTATTGCGACCACAGCAGGATTACTGGTGCGCAAGCTTAGCTCTAACGCACGCATTACGAGAGAAAACGCCCAGACAAGGTAAAACTGACGTCTTCAATATTCAATAATTTTTCCTCTGAGGTAAACTAATGGTTCTTAAATACTTGTCTCAGATTTTTCCCTTGTGTCAAGGGAGTAGAAAAAGGGCAAGAGTCTAGTTCTTCAACACGGAACGTCTGCAGACTGCAGATATTATTTTCAAAATTCGTTTCGAAAATATTTGATAAAAGTAATTTTAATTTAGGTTAATATGTTTGATAATTAGTGTATTTTAATATTGTATATTATATCAAATTTACATATTTATTACATTTTCTTACTCTTTTCATTCCATATTGTAACCTACCACGGCTCTTTCCGAGATTGCATGTGCAATAAAACACACAAATAAATTTCACAATACATTTAATTAAAAACAAAAATGATGATCATGCGAATGAATGATTTTACAATAATTATTACAAATTTTGACAGAGTTATTGCGGCTTACTATCCTAGTTGAAGTTTCACAAGCAAAAACAAAGAAAAACTATTAATTTGCCGCTGCAATAACATGCCGTGTTGGTGGCATCTATGATCTCAGTTTCCTTTGTTATACTCTTTCCGCACCTCGGCGCCTGAAGGTGGACCCGATTATGGGTCATTCACAAAGGTCTTCCTGTTGTTGACTTGATTTCGTTCCTGGGCGGCGGGGCGCCGGCGGAGTCTGCAGCGCAGCGGGTGGCGGTGGAAGGCGGGCACTTCCTCGTTCAAGCAGGCCGGACGCCGGACGACGACGACAACACACGACCATAGGACCCACTGCGGCGTCAGCGATGTGACGCTAATGTGGCGATGAGCAGTATTCTTCGTGAATCAGGCGAGAACGCGGTGAAGCATGTTATTCTTAAGCACGTGATATCAGGCGAGAACGCACGGTCGAGAAGTGTCTGTCTGCTGAACACATGTTACGGTGGACTCAAGGGATGGAATTCTAAGCACAAGTTTAGTGCCGATATTAGACAATATAAGTGCGTCTTTTAGACATCATTAATCGCACGTATGAATTCGAGATATAGGTCACTGCGAATGCACCTTTGAAGCCTAACGTCTATTGTAGAAGTTCATCTACGACACACAAAGTCTTACAGTGAGAATTTTGAAGCCATGTTCGAGGCACAAGTCCGAAATATGAACCTGGAGTAAAAGTCTGTAATAGCTTAATAGCTAGAAATGGAAAATGATAATGCGAATGGCAAGTTCGAGGTTCGAATTGGGAGTGTTTCTGGAGCCTCACACGCCACAAAACGAAGGCTTTGATCCCCTCTTCTGATCCGAGTGCCTCACCCTGGTTGCTTAAAATCAGTTACCAAGAGCACTGGCGGAGTGAACTTGAACCAATGGTGCGCTAGCTCATGTGGCGCAAAAAAATGCCGTTGAATTTTTGGTGCGAAAGTTACTACACTGTCCCATGCGGGGGGGGGTGTACGCCCCGCTGGCGGTATGGAATGCAATGCAGTTTTGTTCCACATATTTTTCCGGTTTCTAATCATGACACATCCGATGTCGAGGTAAGTAATAAAAGAAAATGAAGAATCTTCGGTAGAGAGTGAGTCAGATATACAGTGGAGACAAGGAGAGGAAAGTTGGACTTAAAAAGTTATTCATCCATTCTCATTTCACAAATCCAGTATTTTGAACTCCTAACTCATAATTTTAAAGCTATAGTCCCCACTACCCCGATACGGGACGTCCACTGCACCCACAGTGTTGTCGAAGCTGCAGTAATGTGATCTCATGTCATGTTTGGAGTTGATTCTAGACATAAGCAAAATATAAACTTTGCGGACGGAGAACGCGTTTCTGGTGGGCAACCGTGTTCTCAACCCGACGCTTCAAGGCCAACGACAGCGAGGAAAAGGTAGAAGAAAGCACAGCTGACTTCCCGACGCGGTCGAGAAGAATCTAAAAGTAAGGTCGTGCCAAATGAACTGTTTCTATATGGAAGGGAGTAATTCATTTTAAACAGAAAGCTTATTCTGAATTCTTCACGTAGAAAGAGGGGAGAGTAACATGTTTGCTATACTTAAAAGATAAAGAAAGTAAAAAGTACATTTGTTTCCGACTTCTAACACGTGAGAACAGAATCAATCTTTTCTTTTAAAAGTATTCGAAAAATGAGATTGTAAATTCGTAAATAAGAGTCTGTGGAAGAGACGAATTACAATATTACTTGTGCTCTGAATTTTGAGAGAGAGAGAATTTCAATTTCAAAGTAGTGTTAAGTCAGCATTACTAGCTTTGATTTTCAATGTGTTTTCTTTTTTGTATAAAGTATCATTTTTAACGATTCTCAGAATTTCTGAAAGTGTGTGTGTGTTAAAAAGTTGTGTGATAAAAGAGAGTGAGAAGTTGTGTATCGAGTCATTAGTGTGTGTTGGGTTTTTCTTTCAGACAGTCATAATTATTCTGTATTTAATTTTTCTGTGTGCCATTTCATGTATTTGTCACATAGCGACTCCCTCGCGATCGTCTATTGACATCCCTATATTCTGTCATATAAAATGACATTTCCATAATAAAAATGGTTCTTGATTTTGGTATATCACAATACATTAACAAACATTCTCTATATTTATGTCATTATCACTCTGATTATTTACACACTCATATATGGAAAAAAAGTATGTGTATTAAAAGCCAACAAATTGGGAGTATTCAGAAAGGTACGTTTTCTTATCATCTGAAAAGCTAGTAGTATATAACAGGTTTCAGATAGTTACAACATCATTAATCTCTGTAAATTGTCAAGAGTTTTCAAGTTTTATATCTCCACTTCTTTCCTCATCAATTGAAAGTTTAAAAATACAGTGTAAAATCCTGTTTTGCATCTTCAATATGAACATCCATATTCATCATGTCAGAATTAAGATGGGAATCATTCCATATCTCATTTATATAACCCGAATATTAGGCTTTGGCAATGGTCATCTCTCTTGGATTAATTTGAGGAATTCCCTCCGAGCCAGTGGAGCCACGATCCCCTCACAATCCTCCCTCGTCGGGTGCTGCCGTCATTTATCCCCAAGAAGCTCTCGTCTGCAGGGGTTCATCAATTACAATAATTTTGCAGATTGTCCTTCAAATTCCTTTAATGACTTACCGAACGGAATGCCAGTTATCTGCGAAATGAAATGAAGTAGTAGTTTGAGTTTTTGGGCTGTAAACGATTAAAAATACTTAATTTTATGCATTACAGTTCCGTAATTTCTAAACTCTCCAACAGGATAAGATAATCGAGGGATAACAATAATACTTTAAATACTTTTTATGCAAGTTTCAAGTAGAACGCATAAATGTCAGCTTCAAGAGCAGCAAATTGGTAAAGACAGAGTATTCAAGTTTATAAGCTCACTCAAATTCTAGGCTCTTAGCCAGCCGAAACATACAAGCATTGAAGAATATGACATCTTGAACAACTCGATGAAATAGAAAATTCGAAAAGGCTGTTTCAAATAAGTAAGTTTTCTCCTACAGTCCACTCTGAACATGAGGAATAACATTGGTGCAAAAGGTAGATTGTCGGGGCCTGGAGCAAAGGCTTCGGACTAATGAACTGAGCTGTCCTAGAAAACTACTGACCGGGAAACGAGAAGGCTTCTTACAGTGCATTATATTACCTCGTTGCAACCTGATTTATATGGACTTTGTGTCAGGCAGAGGAGGGAGAGGACTAAGACAAATTGAAACTTCCTTGCAGAATGTCGTAGTAGGAATGTGAAATTGTGTTGTCAATCATTAAGATGATCCCTAATGAAGTTGATCATTAAATCTGACCGAAAGACTTGTAATAGAGACATTGTAAATGTAACTAGACGCATTGCAAAAAAACGCGCTAGATACACTGAATAACTGACTCTGAGCTGCCGATACTGTTTGACAAGAAATGTGAGACACAACAAATGGTAAAGAAATTTTGGTTAGACTACTCGTGGGACAAAATCGAAAAAGAAACGTCCAACTACATATCGACAAACATTAGTCATGTTTATGTGGGATTAAAGGGGAATAATTAAATTATATTCGCAAGCCATTATCATATTGTGATCTTAATGACTGATGTTGAGCAGCTATTACAAACCTGTTCTCTAATGCTTTCAGATAATAAATACCGTATTTGTCAGGAACAGATCATTTTGCCTTAGCGTGTCTAATTGAATCGAAGTTCTGATACATAAAAAGGCACGATGGGATGTATTGTTATCTCATTTACGATATCTATAACTCCCTTAAAAATAACGCTCAAAACGCTTCACAAAATGGTACGGACACTCACCTCATGCAATAATAGTTATCTGAGCAAACTCTCATTACGCCTACATTAGAATGTTTGTTACGTTGAATATAAAAAAGAGGTAATTCCAAACTTATCAAACTCATGGAAGTTTTGGGAGCTTTGTGGGGAAAATTCTTAACTGGAACGCTTTTCCTCGTAAGAAAAGTTAAGCCGACCAACTTACGGCGTGCTTTCTAAAAGACGTCTATGAGCACAATTAGAGTATTATGACTCAATTTGAATATTCGAACTCAAATCAATACTTTAGTTCGTAGCCTGACGCCATCGTTGAAAGAGGCACCACCGCTGTTACGCTATCTAATATTTCGAAACAAGCGCTTCGAAATTAATCACTAGCTAACATGGCCAACGCGAGATCTGTTATATTTACGATATAATATTCATATTATATTATTATATGATTATATGATATTACGATATAATATTTATATCGTAATTTGTGAATGTGGTGTCGAGTACGTCGATTTTATCGACGTTTAACTCTTCGATAAAAGTAATATAATTTCAAATCCGCTTATAACTAAAATGTCTTTCCCGGACGACATGATCCAACTATGAGTCTGGGAAGCCCTCTCTATTTATTAAATACGTCTCGCTTTCATGGAGAGGTAGTGTGCATTGCAGACTCGTTTTTCATGTCTGACGGACCCCCGCGACGAGACATCTCCTTCAATAATCAAGCGGCTGAAAGCAAAATCTTCCGGCGGCTTCGCCTGAGGGGGCGACACTGCTGACCTGCGACCAGTGAAGGACCGACGAGAAGGCGTAGGTAGAAGAGGAGAGGAGGCAGTTAGGACGGGGTGGAAGTAGATGGCTGGGTGGCGAAGCTGAAGAAGGAAACAGATCAATAGAAATGAGGAGGAGGCCGGGATCAAGGCGAAATAGAGGAAGCGTTGGAACAGTGAGGGTGGCGAGAGCTGGAAGAAATGAAGACGAAGAGGGGGCCGGGATCAAGGCAAAATAGAGAAGGCGTTGAAACAGTGAGGGTGGCGAGAGCTGGAAGAAATGGAGATGAAATGGAGACAAGGAGGGGGACGGGATCAAGGCAAAATAGAGAAAGCGCTGGAACAGTGAGGGTGGCGAGAGCTGGAAGAAATGGAGATGAAATGGAGACAAGGAGGGGGACGGGATCAAGGCAAAATAGAGAAAGCGCTGGAACAGTGAGGGTGGCGAGAGCTGGAAGAAATGGAGATGAAATGGAGACGAAGAGGGGGGCGGGATCAAGGCAAAATAGAGAAGGCGTTGAAACAGTGAGGGTGGCGAGAGCTGGAAGAAATGGAGACGAAGAGGGGGCCGGGATCAAGGCAAAATAGAGAAGGCGTTGAAACAGTGAGGGTGGCGAGAGCTGGAAGAAATGGAGATGAAATGGAGACAAGGAGGGGGACGGGATCAAGGCAAAATAGAGAAAGCGCTGGAACAGTGAGGGTGGCGAGAGCTGGAAGAAATGGAGATGAAATGGAGACGAAGAGGGGGGCGGGATCAAGGCAAAATAGAGAAGGCGTTGAAACAGTGAGGGTGGCGAGAGCTGGAAGAAATGGAGCTGACCTGCGGCCAGTGGAAGACCGACGAGAAGGTCGAGGCAGAGGTAGAGAGAAGGCAGTTAGGGCGGGGTGGCGGTAGATCGGAAGATGGCTTGGCGATGCTGGAGGAGGAAACAGATCATTGACGACTAGGAGGAGGCCAGGATCTAGGCGAAATATAGAAGGCGTTGGAACAGTGAGGGTGGCAAGATGTGGAAGAAATGGAACTGTCGTGCGGCCAGTGGAGGATCGACGAGGAGACCGAGGCGGAGGAGGAGAGGAGGCAGTTAGGGGAGGTGGAGGTAGATGGCATGGCGAAACGGGAGAAGGAAACAGATCAATGGAGATGAGGAGGCCGGGTTCAAGGCGAAATAGAGAAGGCGTTGGAACAGTGAGGGTGGGATGAGAAGGAGGAAATGGAGCAGTGAAGGCGGGGCGCGGCAGCAAGGGGCAGATGGAGGATAATTTTCGATAGTGGAGACCGGGAAGGGTGTCGGGGTTCGGAGACAAGATGGAGATGAATGAGATGGAGCAGTGAGGGAGGGAGCAAATCAGAGGAAAAGGCACGTATCGAGATCCTGTTGGAGGGACGTGCAATCGAACAAGTAGATTAAAGATGACGAAAAAGGTAGCTCAGAAAGCATAGGAGAGAAGAAGAGAGAGAAAGCTGGAGTTTTACATGCTGTATGATACAATAGGGCATGAAGAGAGTAGTTGGAGGCAAAATACAAGAACGTCGAAGTGGTAGAGATGAAACTGAAGGCAGGGGAAAGGGAATACAGATTGCAAAGAAAGGAATCGAGACAGGTTGTCATGAAAGATATCGAGTCGGAATCGGATTTGGTAACCAAAGAAAATGAAATTAAAAAGTTTGTCAGAGTTTAAGAAAAGGCCGTAGATAGAAGAAAATATAAAAGTGAAGAGATTAAGCTGATAATTGATAACACGATTGAGAGGCAAGACTGGAAGACGTTAGTCTTACACATTAATCTTCAACTGGTGGGAGACTGGTGATAAAGGTAGCTAAGAAGGTGGAAATGATAAGAAAAGTGAAGAAAGAGGTAATAGAACATAGAGCAGATGCAACGAAGGTGGCTGGTTCAGGGGTAATGTAAGGTTAAGGGATGGCATGGGAAAGTGCAGATTCTGGCAGAGGGGAGATAATTTTACATTATTTTCAATAATATTCTAGCTTCATGTCATTTAATAGATAGATGATGGGGCAGCTTGGGCAACTTGCCCTTCGTCGCAACTTACGTATGGCCCCGAAAAGCATACAAAATTTCTTTCTTTCGATATTAAAAAATTATATTTCTAAAATTATTATTATAAAAATTAAATATTAAAAATTATATTATAAAATTATAAAAAATAATATTAAAAAATAACTACTTTTTTAATTATATATATACAGAATGTCCGGGGAGGAAACGTTGAAAATTCGAAAATAATCTCTTAAAACAATTTTAAACGTATTTTGTCTAACTACTTGGATGTTCTGGATGGCTGTGCCGCAATAAGCACTCAAAAGTTGGTTTGAAAAATTTTTTGTAGGCAAAAATTTGCATTGCAAAACCATATAAACACTCCAAAAACATGTAGATTGTTTATTCTTATAAACGAAATGAATATATTTGCTCAGAAGAAAAATTTAATCTAGAAATAGAAAAGCTCCCAATTTACACGATTTGACTGATTTTTTCTTATTTTTATGTTAATTTTTCTTTCTGAACAATTACATTAATTTTTTTGAAAATAATAACCAATTAACATGTTTTTGAAATGTTTTATGCTGCTTCAATGCAATGTTTTGCCTAGAAAGCATTTTTTCAAAACAACTTTTGAGTGCTTATTGCGGCTCAGCTATCCATAATATCAAAGTTTTTTTTCAGTTTCTAAACCTTACCAAATATTGTTTTACCAACAACCGCCGAGTATTCAAAACTGATGGAGCGTCTACCGTGCATTTAAAGCTTTTTGCTTCTTTGGAATGTTTCTTACTTTTGTACCCAAAATCTGTGATCGGTTGGCTTCATCTTCACTGCCATTTACGTTAGTACATTTACACAAGCCTTAACGATATCGTGGTCGGTTTGTTCTCTGGCGGTAGCCACGTCGTCGTCAAACTGTTCGATGTGTTCGAAGGTTGGTAGTAATTTACTGGTTTCGTGAAACCCAAACTTGGCTGATTTATCATAGCTGGGTTCGCCTTCAAGCTAATTTTAATCTGCCAGAAAGACTTATTTATATGTACCGATCCATAATCCAGCTTTATTGAAGCAATTGTTGACAACATCACATACTGTGTACTTTACCCTCCTCGCGAATTTCATGGCTCTTGTTTTCTCATCTCAGGGCTATTCTTTTATCCAGGAACGAAAGAGTATGTTTAACGATTTCTCTGCGAAAAGGCGTTTGTATATGTGTACGATATCTTCATCTAATGGTTACTGGTAGTAATTACAGGCAGAAACATGACTCTTATGTATGCAAGTGTTGGTAAGTCCATATGGGCAGCACTTTTGTCAATGAAAAACACTTTTTTCGTTTTATCTTAATTTCCTTGTCAACTTTTTTCAACCAATCTTTAAATAATAACTGTCATCTAAGCCTTTTATTACCGGAATAATTGACAGCTTGTGTCTTTTAAAACAGGCTAGGTATTTTTTTTTATTTCTCGACCATACAGTCTTGCTACTGATGACATTACTCTTATACCCCGATAGTTCATGTATTCGTGTTTGCCTCCTTTCTTGTAATCAGGAGTACTATAGCCCTTTTTCCTTTCATTAGGTGGATCACCTTGGAGGCATTTATTAAGAATAAAAGCTAATTCATACATCACACAATCAGATGCTGTTTTTAGCAGTTCTATATTGATATTACTCGGCTCAGGAGCTTTCCTGTTTTTCACTTATGCCAGAGTCGCTCTTATTTCTTTTGGGGTGACAGGCTCCATGTTCGATTCCATACTTTCTATCACCTGTTCTTCCTGAAGCAGATATTGTGTTCTCTCTTAGGTTAACAGGTGTTTATAATATTTCGTCCATTCTTGAAAGCTAATTGTACTCATTCACGGTGCATCTTTATTTTCCATTCTTAATCCGTTTATTACTTTCCATACTTTTATTGATCTTTTATTTCCAATGCATCGATCAACTTCTTGATTCTTGGGCCATTTCCCAGTACTATTTTTTTTACTTTCATAATGCTCGTTTTGGTCTCTCTCTTTAATTTAAAGTATTCTGCTTTTCCACCGTCAGATTTTGTTGTTAGCCACCTGGTGTATGCTCGCTTTTTCCTTTCTACAATGGTTTCTAATCGTGGATTCCAACAAGATGTAAAATAGTTATTTTTACTCCGATTATGCCTTTTCTTCAAAGCTTCATTAGCTGATTGATGGATGCAAAGTGTCAAGGCTTCATACAGAGAATTTGGGGTTCCCTGTCCTAAAACTCTATTTGCAAGGTGAATTTGGTATAATAATTTGGTAGAGTCATTCTCGACGCTTTCCATATTATCTCTTGTAGTTGATTGATTGATCAATTTGTCATTTAGGTTTGGTCATTAGTCCCGTAAGTGTAGTGCATGTTTTTCTCAGGAGATGACGGTGATATTCCCCCGCTGGATGGCGAGATCCGGCGTCGACCCACCGTCGGCTAGTGGGGTTTCCCCCTAACCAGGACTCTCCCATCAGCTGGGCACCGCCCCAGCCGGGAAGCTCTAAGCACCCGACCGGTCTCCCCGAATATGTGGTATGTTAGTGTGTGTGTGTGTGTGTGTGTGTGTGTGTGTGTGTGTGTGTGTGTGTGTGTGTGTGTAAGGGGAGAGGATAGGACAACGAAGAGGAAGAAAAGATCGCGCGCGGTCCGTGGCCCGTTTGGTAGGGTACTGCTGCGCCATTCGCCTGGTGTTGATCGAAGAAACCACGGAAAACTACCGATCAAAGCAGCCGGCCACTAGAATTCTCCTCTAGACAGCGACTGAATTTGACCTAGCTGTCGAACGTACGGCCGCCGTCAGGACTCGAACCTAGGACCTCTCGGTTAGAGATGCTGCAGTGCCATCCGTTGATACACGAAGCTACCGCTCCCGGTCTTATAGTTGTTAATTCCCTCTCATCATTGTGTACATTCTGCTAATACAAATGTTTGCCTTGTTTTATAAATGTAAAACACACTTTCGAAAATAAAAATAATGGTCTGAGACACATTCGAGACTCTCATATCTCATACATAATTTAATTTTAATTTTGCATGCTGTGTAACAATAATGGACTTCAGGTTTCTAGTGTGTTGGACCTATGTATGTCGGTGGGTGCCCTTATGTTTGAGTTATGCCAGTTAGTTATTTTCAATGAATGTTGTTGACACATCTCAATCAGTCTTTCTCCGATAGCGTTCATTCTAACTTCACCGTGTGGTCCTACCACTGGATTATGCATACCCCATTCACATCTGTCATTGAAGTCTCTAAGTAAAATTACATCTTTGCGGTCGCTGACGTCATCTGACAACGATGGCGAGCAAGCTCATCATCTCAACCCCCATACCTGGAAGATCTGGCTTTAATCTTCGGGATTCTCCTTTTCTTAGGGCCCTTTCTTAGGGTCTTTTCTTTGGTTTCCCCTCACCTACAGAGGCCCCACTCCCCTTTTTTAGGGTTTTCCTTAGCCCAATGATCCCGTTTTTCGGCGCCAGAAACTCGCCCTCGCCCACCTCTTATTAGCTACTCTCCGAGCTTTCGCTGTAGAGAGTGCGCAGAGACTAACAAATGGAGGAGAGAGACTGAACTTGTTGACTATACTCCGCTCTTGACCGTTCTTCTTAAACGCCCTTCTGACGAAGTACCCCATTATAGGAAGGCTTCTCTGATATTTAATGGTATAGGCCTATGAGCATCGGTCTCTCCCATTAAGGCCCTATCCAGCTTTGACCCCCTAAGTATGATTCACTTTAAAATTATTGTTATAATAATAATAATAATAATAATAATAATAATAATAATAATAATAATAACAACATAATGAGCGGCGATGTGACCGCCATATTTTAAGAATGTTAGCATAATGATGAATTTTATCGAAGTTCATTTAGAACAGAAGTAATATTCAAAACATTTTGAGTATAATCTAGATTAATTTAAAGAATATTAAATTTAATTTTGCTTGTTCTAATTAAAAATTATTTTTTTGTATTATCTTCTTTGTGACACAATTATTAAAAATATATTTTGACTCCTACAGTTTTGATTATTCATTATTAAAACGTAAAATTAAACCGATATTGTTTACACCAAAATACAAAAATAGTGTGCTTAACAATAATTTGAGTCCAAATCGCGGTCTCGCAAAATTCTATAAAAAATAAACATTTTAACAAATATGTCATAACTATTCTGATACATTTCAATGTAATAAGTACACCTTTGCCAGTTTCTACAGAGTGTCAAGAATATATCAAGACCAAACTGAGTTGAAATTCACTGTCAATTCTGTTATTAATTATGTAAATATTAATATAATTATACATTAGGAAAAAGTAAAGTACATTATATCCCTTCTGCTTCTAATACTTTTGTCGCTTCTATTCATCCAAACTGTGTCCAACAAAAGGAGAGCACTAATATCGCCTGCTACAAAGACTATGCCAAAAAAGCCAAATCGTGTAGTTTTAAGCAGGAATACAAAGCAATTCTTACTTTGTTTCGATATCAGAAAACATGACCAGTAGTGCAAATTTGCTTCATACAGGAGCGCTGTATTTGCACATAAATCCTATCTATATATAACTCAATCTCGTTGGTTACTTCGGGTTAAAAGAGGTGTTGGTGGATTGATTGTTAGTGATTCCGGGTGCGTCAACTGCTGATGTTATTAATCCCGTATGTTTTTTCCATCGGGAGGTGGCAGTGATCTTCCCCCGCTCGATGGTGAGATCCGACGCTGACCTACCGTCGATGTGCGCGGTTTTCCCTAACCAGGAATCTTCCACTATCGGGGAACCGGTCCAGCCGGGACAGGCTCTAAACCTCGCGCGTCTCACAGCAGTGTGGTAGTACAGTGCATGTGAGTGTGTTGTGTGTCTGTAAGGGGTGAAGATAGGACAAGGAAGAGGCAGGAAAAATCGCGTGCAGTCCGTGGCCCGTTTGTTAGGGATTGCTTTAGCAATCGCCTGGTATTGATCGAAAAAACAACAGAAAACTACCGATCAGGGCAGCCGGCCTCTAAAAAATTCTCCTCCAGACAGCGGCTGAATTCGACCTAGCTCTCCACGTAGCGTCGAAAATCCTGCCGCCATGGGGACTCGAACCCTAGGGCGTTCCGTTCAGACGCGCTTCAGTGATGTTAGTTGAGCCGGTGTGGCATTGGGGTGAAACATGGGCGAGCGCCGTGATCGGACGGCAGGGAAGAGCCGCCTGGTCGGGTGGGCGAGCGCGAGAACGGTGTCGCAGGGGCTGAGGCGGCCGCGGGCACCTTCTGAAAGAGCGAGGCTGTGGCGGCGGGGGCGGCGTTGGGGTCGCGGCGCGAGGGGGCGTGGCGTGGAGCGAGTGGGCGGCTCGGACGCGTGCAGTATTCATGGCGGCGTGGCGCGTTCACAAAGCGCGTTTTGTGAGGTCCCCGCCACCGCCCCGCGCTGTCGCCGCCAGCCGTCCAGCCTCCGCTCCCTCGTGCGCCGCCGTCCCCGCCGTCATGCTTCATCTCGCTGCCTGTTTTGCTCTCCTTCATCGCCCGCCACCTCTTGCCTTCCTGTTGGTTCAGACCTACCAGCCAATAGGCTTACGCTAGCCTGCACGTTATACGAGTGTTTTTCTTATTTTCAATTTAACTGAGGTTCTTATTTTAGGATTTCCCCCCCCCCACCACCACCACCACCACCATGTGTCTGCTTCCCTCTCTCCTTTCATTTCTTTGTAATTCTTGTGCACAAGCATACACCCATTCTTTCTATCGTCTCTCTTGAGTTTGTTTAGTTCGATTCTTAGTTCGAATTTCTCCGTATATTTCTCATAGTTTGCCTACTGTTTCTCTCGTATTCTCGCTTTAATTTTCATTCTCTTTACTTTTTTCTAGGCTTCTTGTCAATATCTGATCCCTTTTTGCTGATATGTGTTCTCATTTTATCTCAAATTCCTCTTATTTCAATTCTGCCGTCATCGCGATGAAATGTATGAAATGTAGCACCCTACACTTTTTTTCGTCCTTTCTATCTTTCCAACTTCATGTATCTCACCTGCAGCAGTTAACATCCTTCACTGTTTCCATTGAGTCGTTATTACCCAAAATATCTATAAACTGTTCCTTTCGTTTCACATGTCAATTTACTTCCCTCGTCACCCAACCTCCTCCACATTCCACGTCTTGTCCCACCGTCAACACGCGTTGTCGCATTGTCCCTAATCGTCCACCCATTAGCGCACACTACTTTGACACTGCAGCCCAGTCAAACAACTTTCCTTCTCTCTCTGTCCTCACACTCTTCCTACACATGCCGGGAGACCCGGCGGGAGTATAGAGCTTGTCCCGATTAATGCGGTGCACCGCGGGTGGGAGATACTTGGCTGAGGAAAACCCTTGTAGCCGACGATAGTTCGGCGCCGGATCCAGCGGGGAAAGATCACCGACACCTCCCGAGAAAAAAACATGCACTACATTTACGGGAATAATGTCCTAAGTTGCTGACGTGCCCGGAATCACTAACGAACCAATCAAGCAACCATCCAACCAATATTATCCAAAAGAGGAAAAATTCATGCCCTACATTTACGGGACCAATGACCTCGGTAGTTGACGCGACCGGAGTCACTATCAGACGACCAACCTCACACTCTTCCTCTCTTCGCCCTTCCCTCCCTTCATTCTCCCCGCCCAGGGTGCCGTCTCAACACTCCCCCAAACCACCGTTTTCCCCTGATCTCTCATTCTTCCGGCTTTCGGTATTCCCCACTCTCTCCGACACCTCCGTCTTCGGCGTTCTCTCATCCTTCCCCACCCTTCCCCTTTCTGCTCTGCCCGTCCCACCACCCCAGCCGCATCGCCCGCGCGGCACCCCATTACCTCGTGAATGCGGGCCTGCGTCGCCGGGCAGGGCCGGCAGGGCGCGCGCCCAGCGCCGGCACAATGCGCGGATTCCGTGAAACATTTAGCGCCCTGGGCGCGCGGCGGGGCACGGCGCGGCGATTAGCGCTCCTCAGACAGCTGCGCCAACCCCCCTCTCTCCCTCCCTCCCACCCTCGGTCTCTCTCTTTCTCTCCCTGTCTCTCTCTGTGATTCTCTCCCTGTCCCTCTCCCTGTATCTTTCCCTGTTTCTCCCTGACTCTCTCTCTCTATCTGTCTCTCTCTGTCTCTCTCTCTGTCTCTCTCTCTGTCTCTCTCTGTCTCTCTCTCTGTCTCTCTCTCTGTCTCTCTCTCTGTCTCTCTCTCTCTGTCTCTCTCTGTCTCTCTCTGTCTCTCTCTGTCTCTCCCTCTGTCTCTCTCTCTGTCTCTCTCTCTGTCTCTCTCCCTGTATCTCTCCCTGTCTCTCTGTGCCTCTCTCTGTTTCTGTCTCTCTCTTTTTCGCTGGTGTCCTCTAGCTTTACTACAATGCAGGTCAGCTGAGATACCTCTACAGCCACCTTTCACCTCACTCACGTGACTATCTCATGTTTTTCGGACTGCCGTTCGGAGCTGTGAACTTGGTTTAATTGATTGATTAGCGATTCCGGGCACGTCCACTTCTAGGGCCATTAGTGCTGTAAAGGTTATGCATGTGTGTAACGGGGAAGGTGATGGTGATCTTCCTCCACTGGCGATCTACGTCGGCTTGAGGGAATTTTCCCAAAAAAGTGTCTCACACCAGCAGAGTACCGCCCCAGCCGAGACAAGATCTAAGTTCCCGACTGGTCTCCTGACAAGTGAGATAGTGAAGTGCATGTGAATGTAAAGTATGTGTAAGAAAAATGAGAGGATAGGACCAGGAAGAGAAAGGAAAGATCGCGCGCGATCCGTGGACCGTTGGTATGGTGCTGCTCCGACATTCGCCTGTTGTTGCTCGGAGAAATCACTGAAAGCTACCGAATAAATGTTTTAATCGATTAAAACATTTATTTACAGAAGAAAAATATGTGAGTTATCTTTCAACCTTTACATCCAAATCTGAAAAAAAATTCGAAGAGGAATATCTCAGGATATTTCTTCGTTGATTGTTACAGTGAGATTGTACTGCATTCTATATTCAGCTTTTTCTCTTACTTCCCCAGCCTTCCTTTGCACTTCTTACACATATTACCTGAAATCCCGTTTCTCTGGGTAGCTCCCGGTTTAAAAATCCGCAAAAGTCTGTCTTCGAAATGCTTGAAAAGGTATATTTGTATCGCGGAACAATAATTAGACAACTCTTAACAATTACATCTATGTATGATTTTCAGCTTTTTTTAGCGAATCCACGAACGCTACTTAAGTTGTAATAAAAGTTTTTTAGTGCATATATCGTGTAACCGTTACGTACCTACCTCCTGATTGGTAGTACGCCGAATTACTAAAGTAAATCTTTCATTTACTTATTTCGTGACGTGTGGTTACACCGTCACGCAAACCTGGGAATACCTCAATTAATGGATAAAATTCCCTATCGGTGGTGGGTTCGTCTTTGCTAAACTAATGATCAAATAACAAGCAAACACAATTTTGTAGTTTTAAATAACAGATAACATGTATTCTAACGAATGAAATTCTCTGTACAATGGAGTTCACATATCCTCCTATGTTCTCACTTTTTTGTTAAACTATGGTAGCTAGTTCCCTACCTAAACTGCAGTTTTCACTAAAGCGATAATAACGTTGATCCCCGTTTACAAGAAACAAGCAACAAATACATATGTACCCTTCACAAAAATATCACTTATGAGACACACAAATCACAGTTCAAATACTCATCCTGCAAAAAAAAAAATACATACAAACAATACTCAAAATTCTCTAATACCTTTTAAATCATTAATAATGTTACACTTAATATTCACATTTGACATTCGGCTTCTACGTAGCCTTTCAGTACGAGATTTTGTTTTATAACGTCTTTTGACTGTCCATGAAGTAATACTTTAAAAGAAATAATTGAACGGCTTTCACTCCTGTTCAAAATTTCACACAGGCAATTTCTCTTAAATGGTTTGAAACAGCATTAAATCAATTACATATGAATCTAGATAAATGATTATGTACAAGAACAACTTTTATCATTAAACACAAGGATTACTCTGATATGATTCCTCTTACGACTGTTGAAAAGAAATGAATTTACTGGCTAGCAAGATCAATGTTCAATGAAACTTGCCTGATCAACGTCTGTTATTGAGGGAAGCTCACATTGCAACGTTTTAGCTAGTACAATTATAATTCTATCTTAGAAGTTTTCCAGACTGAAATTTAATGAATGTTCTCTCTGTTTTTATGTGACTCACGACCGGCGAATTCCCCTAGCTGGTCCCGCGCTGTGTAGTCGGCTGCCGAGCGATGCTCACGCCTCAAGGTCGTCGTTCTTCTGCAACGGTCCGTGCGCTGCCTGTCGCGTCGAAATCGGAATA
Organism: Teleogryllus occipitalis; assembly: GCA_011170035.1. NCBI lineage: Eukaryota > Metazoa > Arthropoda > Insecta > Orthoptera > Gryllidae > Teleogryllus > Teleogryllus occipitalis. Next base: position 48,513 of record BLKR01005944.1, on the reverse strand, counting down.
TTTCCGAGCGCCGTCTCCTCGTTGTTCAGCGAAGTTTTACCACAGCTTTCACAGAGGCGATGGTCGCATCAGAATGCGAGTCCGAAACTCCAACTTATGACTTCGTAATAGCAAAAGTCAAGCTAGTTGTTGGATAAACCATACTTCTAAGAATTCTCAAAATTCTATAATAGGATTTCCAAAATGAAATTCCAAAAATAAAATAAAATAAAATAAGATAAAATAAAAGCTGTAACAAAGAAAAAAAACATGTCCTGTGTTACAATAATCCTCCATTTTCTAGCAACGAGAATGCAGCAACGTGGTTTTACAAATTCATTTCGATATATTACCACTGTCGTTCTTTCATTCGTTGCATTCTTGTTTAATATTCATTTTAAATTTCATGTAATCTCGTGACATTTCACAGTAAGTAATTCCATGAAAAATGTTCAAGCATTTACCTTTTATTAAAGCTTTTACATTCCGGTATCTTCCGCGTGTCCCTCGTCGACTGTGTGGTGTACCTGTAGCCTTCCGTTCACCTCGGCGACTCGAACAAGAAAAAAAACGAGCTCTTCCGACACAAGTTCATGCCGCGTCCGTATTTCCACAAAAGTTTCTGATTGGCTATAGTCTGAGTGCGTTCAGAAATCTTTTTCTGGCTGACGCCATCTCTTCGCCACTATAGAAACTACGTGTAGGGCATGATGTCGGGTATTATCGCTTCTATTTTTTGTTGGTCATAAATGTAGCCGACGACAAGCGGTTACAATCGTGTGGTTATTTCCAAGATAATACATTAAAACAACAGCATAAATACTAGTAAATAGTACCCTAGTTCGTGACAAAGTAAATAGCGTCCCCAGATTCACTAAAAATCTGCTTTCTTCCTCGTATGCCCTTTTTTAATGTCATTTCCTATTTCTTACCCCATCCTTTCGACGATAGGGATACCTCGGTCATCAGTTGTTAATTTCCTATGTTCTCTTCTTGTCTCGTCACTTTCTAAGGTAGTCTGGTCTTGTAATAATATAGTTTTGGCAATTCCTTCATATTCCGCACTTTTCAGAACTTACTTGTGGGTATTACTTCACATTTCAACATTTTATTTTCTTACAGCAAAGCACTTTTTATTTAGCACTAAAAAACTTGTTTGTATATCATGATTTTTTCATCTCTCGCACGATTTCTTTTTCCTCGCTATACATTTTCATTCACACCTCTCTTCTATCTTATTCCCATTTTCTTTCTGCGCATCAGGATTCGTTATCATCCCTCAGTTTATTTTTTCTGTTTTTTTAATCTTACATTGATGTATTTTTTACATCTTTCTCTCCTTCCTTTTTCCCTTTGACGCGATTTGCCCCGCCTTCACTGCCCTGTGGCCGCCGCTTCATGAATGAGGTCCAGTTCCTCCTGACTGCACTTAATACCTTCTGACTCACACAGGTGGCATTATGGACCTCGAAGCGTCTAATGCTCCAAAACGGAGCACTTTTGTCGCAGCAATGCCACTCTGGCCCAGATAGCTCTCTCATTCACAAGTACCATTTTCCTGATTGTTGCTTCTTTTTGATGTTTGGTCCTATTTCTATGAGATGGGCCTATTTCTTTGAGAGCGACAAAAATGTTTGGGTCATGAATTGTTCAACGATGATCAAAGAGCACTTTGATTATTACTTGATTACCATGCTGCCGAGCAAGTTGATTGACCTGATAGGCACATTTTACCTAATGTTACCGAACATACTACCTAATGTTTCGCCGTGCGTAGTACCGCTTGCCCTGAGACCGACTACATGTCTCACTAGTCACGACAATAACTGCCGGCTTCTTCCAGCGCGCACGCACGCACCTCTCACCGACGACCTACGCTGCCGACACACAAAATATTTTGTTGCACTTTTGAATTTCATTTATTTATTATTTTATTGTTTTTGTACATAGATCAGTTCATTGAAATACACTTATGTAATCATGGTTTAATAAATAAATTTTAACCCAATTTAACACTAATACAGAAATTGAGGAAACCATGATGGCACTTCATATGTTCGATTTAAGGTCTGAAAACAATTTACAAAATATGTGAACTAGATATTTACTTTCGATGCGAGTAGGATGAGTGAGGTTTTCACGGAGGTTGAATGAGGATAAAGTTTAGATGTGGTGAATATTAGAGAAGAAGTCATGGGATAGGTAAGTAATGTGGTGAATGATGGGATCGAGGTTGAATTTATTGTGCATTTGGTGATTTGAAATAAACCAGGATACATTAGTGATGGTGCGAAGGAATTGGTTCTGTACTATTTAGATTTTGTTGATGTCTGTTTTTGCTGCATTAATCCATAATGGGCAGGCATAGTTAATAATCGGTCTGATTATTATTTTTTATAGTATTATTTGGGTGATGTAGGGTAGATATTTGTATGGGAGATTTTTATTCCTATTAATTGGTGTTTTTAGTTGATTTTTTAAATTTTTTATATGGTGTCTATGTGTTGTCTCCAATTCAGCTTGGTGTCCATGTGCAGTCGTAAATATTTAATGGGTTTATTTGGGGGGCACTACTTATTACTAGAATCACTTAAAATATAAACTGTTTGGTGGGTACCGGGCGGGCCCGTACCGACGCTAGTGTTCCGACTTTTACGAGCGCTTTGCGATGTGAGCGGATCGGTGGTTGGGACTGGAACGATTTTGTTGCATATACGTATTTTTTTAATGTGAAATATGATAAAGGCTTCTTTGTAAGTGAATGGTTAAACATTTAAATTCAAATTAATTGGTATTCAACATAATTAATGTGTTTTTATTTGTAATTATTCAGTCAACGTCATTAGAAAAGAACTTTGCGCCTTGTGAATGTTCTGACAATTATTCACATCTCTTAAGGCTTTCGGAAAAGCTGGAGCATTCTAAGTTGTTTTAAAGCAAACTCTTGTATAATATTAAACAAAACTATGTACAAATTGCGTACTTCTGTCTAAATTTAATGAATTTTCTTTGATTTTAAAAAAGGATTTCATAAAAAAGATACCAGATCCTTATTATTGCCCCTTCACCTTATCTACTTCCCAGATGAGTATTCATGTTAACTATCATGCAATCAATATCTATGTCACGGCTTTAATTGTACGTTTACTAGTTTATTTCAATTCTTGAAACGATGTAACAAAACGCCTCTAATGTGTGGTTTTTAAGTCAATCATCTACCGCAACTACGCCTGGGAGATTGTTTCCGCCGCGGCGCCATCTGGATCGGGAAGATTCCCCACTGGCGGCGCACGCGATCGTGCCAACTTCCACTGTCCTCGCGATGGTCTCTGGCATCCCCAGTCCTCTCGCATTCACAGCGATGGGCCCCTTGGCAGAAGGGCGCAGCCAGCGACTCCGCGGTTGATTCTCGGGAGGAGAACAACTTTCATTAAAGGCGGGCGGAGCACCCCGACGCGGCGGCAGCGGGGGAGGAGGCGAAGAGGAGTGGTGGCCGCCCGCGCTCGATTTCCATTCGCCTCTCAAGGCGCCCGCCCGCCCGCCCGCTCGCAAATCGATGAGACAGTCGGCGAGCTGAGCAACGCCAGAGCAGAAGACGCCGCCGCGGCGCGCCGCGGGTAGTGGAAACTTAGCTCGGAAGGGGAGGGAGGCAACGCGGCGGGCACGGTGAGCGGTGACAGGTCTGAGGACGTTAGTGAGGATGCGGAGGGCTGAGGACGCTGAGGGCTGAGGGCTGAGGACTGAGGACGCGGAGGGCTGAGGACGCGGAGGGCTGAGGACGCGGAGGGCTGAGGACGCGGAGGGCTGAGGACTCGGAGGGCTGAGGACTCGAGGGACTGAGGACTCGGAGGACTCGGAGGGACGCGGAGGACTGAGGACGCGGAGGACTGAGGACGCGGAGGACTGAGGACGCGGAGGACTGAGGAGGGCTGAGGACGCGGAGGGGGCGGAGGACTGAGGACGCGGAGGACTGGAGGGACGCGGAGGACTGAGGACGCGGAGGACTGAGGACGCGGGAGGGACTGAGGACGCGGAGGCTGAGGACGCGGAAACTGAGGACGCGGAGGACTGAGGACGCGGAGGACTGAGGACGCGGAGGACTGAGGACGCGGAGGACTGAGGACGCGGAGGTAGACTGAGGACGCGGAGGACTGAGGACGCGGAGACTGAGGACGCGGGAGGACTGAGGGACATCGCGAGTGACTGAGGACGCGGAGGACTGAGGACGCGGAGGACTGAGGACGCGGAGGACTGAGGAGGCGGAGGACTGAGGACGCGGAGGACTGAGGACGCGGAGGACTGAGGACGCGGAGGACTGAGGACGCGGAGGACTGAGGACGCGGAGGACTGAGGACGCGGAGGACTGAGGAGGCGGAGGACTGAGGAGGCGGAGGACTGAGGACGCGGAGGACTGAGGACGCGGAGGACTGAGGAGGCGGAGGACTGAGGAGGCGGAGGACTGAGGAGGCGGAGGACTGAGGAGGCGGAGGACTGAGGAGGCGGAGGACTGAGGAGGCGGAGGACTGAGGAGGCGGAGGACTGAGGAGGCGGAGGAATGAGGACGCGGAGGACTGAGGACGCGGAGGGTTGAGGACGCGGAGGACTGAGGATGCTAGAGAAAGGGGACGCAAATACCCCAGTGAACAGCAAGTGATCGAATGGAGCGGAAGCTATGGAGCGCGGGCACAAAGTACGGAGGACATTTCAGGGGCGGATGAAGGTCGCTGATCCAGGACGGAGCCAGAAGAGGGCGGTAACAGAGGACATTGGGGGTTTCTGTCGGGAGGGAGCAGTCGCTGTGAGCGCGGAGGGTGGTGGGGATGATTAGAATTCTAATAAAGTATTATTCATAGACTAGATGAAATCAGATAAATCTGTAGCCATAACAGATACACTATAAATTGCGAAGTGGATGACACTGTGCTAATGATATTCAGTTATTTCAATGAACAAATAGTTTTAATAAATTCATACTGATTTGCTTCCTTTTTAATACACATGTGATAAGATCTACAAAAAAGCATCGAGAACAGAATGGAAATTAAAGGATTATTCGTAAAGTATGGATTCAGTTAGAGTGCATTTTAAACTGAAATGGCACTCTGTCATCTTGAAACTCTGAATAAATATTTCCTCTAACAATGAAAAAATTCTCTGATTTGATAAATTTCCATTTGATTAGGGAAAGGTACTTTCATGACGAAAAAATTCGCATATTTCACATCATATCCCGATTTAAATGAAAGTTTGAGGGAATGAAATCAAATAGTACTAGAAGATGTTTTCCATTCTAATGGATATCTTCTGGAATAATCTTGTTTTGATGAAGCGTTTTACTTTATTTGAATTACGTATTGTTTTCAATATATTGCTGTATTTTACTTTAATATAATATGTGAATCATAATTGGAATTTGGTGTAATCGCTTTCTTAATAATTCGACCATAGTGAATAAAAAGACAAGTCAACATTCTGCTGAAAGTGGTATACGACTACTGGAATTATTTTTTATTCCTTACATTTATGTATAATCAGATAATATAGATTACTTCTAACTGTTGTGAAAAAATTCTCCGAATTGATAAATTTCCATTTGGTTAGGTAAAGGTTCTTTCATGACGAAGAAATTCGCAATTTCACACACACTCTGCATTTACGAAAATAACGTAAATTTCCTAAAATCGTAAAATCTAATAGGATAAATGGAGGTCTCTGGTTATTCATGCTACAACAATCATTCAGATCATTCATTAATATCAAATAAGTTATTTACACCTATCTTTTTATTCACGATAGACGATTTGTTCTAATAAATACAAGACAGAAAGATAGTTTGCTTACCAGTACAATTCAGTTTTCACGGCTTACCAGCTTATTCAAGGGGGTCAAAGAAATGTTATCACTAAAAATAAGATTTTTTTAAAATTATGAAATATTTTTTTTCTGCCGACCTGGATGGGCGAGGGGACTAAGAGCGTGTCCTAGCGCTTCGAACCGAAGGGTAGCTGTTTCGAGTCCCGCGTTAGGCATGGTAGTTTGTCTTTTGAATCTCAAGTATATGTTGTCGCGAAGTACTTCGAGTTCTGTTGACCTCAGATCAGAGAAGCCCGCAAGTGTGTTGATGTCTGGTTCATGGTAGAAAATGCGTCCCAACGGGACGAAAATAGTCACCGGCTGTCGACTGAATAAAAGCCAAACAAGAAAAATCGTGTCTCGCGTTGAAGATATTATTAATCAAATAATATATTTTCAAAAAATGTCGAATTTTGTAATTTACTGGAACAAATTAATACAAGCAATAAAAATGCTTCAAAAAATTATAAAGCAGAAAAGAAATGGCATTATTTTTGGAAAATGAAATATATTTCTCTGTAGCATTATTAGTACAATTCAATCATTCGTTAATACCATTTTTTGCAGTTCAGGAATCTCAAATACAAGATATTTTGATTTCACAATATATGTAGGAGTAGCAAGATCGTAAATAATTATTATTTACATATCTTCTATGAAAATCAAAAACATTTCAGTTCTTACGAGTTCGACTTGTGAACCTAATTTTTTACATTGCATCGCATTTTGAACTAATTCTTTCTATTGTAGTAGTTTTATAAGATTTTTACAGAAATCATGCCGTGGTATTTGTATCTGTCAGTTGGAAAGCAGCCTTGCTCTGAACATATTGCGAGATGCAAAGGAGGAATATGAAGTCTTCGGCACGTGTCTTCCTCTATCTTGTTTTTTTTTCGATCGATGCGACCTTGTTGTTATCGACTACCGTAGTCGTCTGTGCAAAACCAACTCGAAGATGAAAAGAATTCGAAACCAATTTACAGACTATCGTGCATATTTCGTTGTTTTTTTTTTACTTTGTTTGCGTAGAGCCCAAGCAATGTCGTAAACTCAATATATTCGACTTAGGTGTCCCATCCCTAAGTTTTTGAGAATTTTTAAAACCCTTCAGTTAAGTACGTTTTTCTTTTCCCGAAGTATCTATTCTGAAATTACCTTCCGTTACTTCCGTACGCTTTTCAATACATTTGTCCTCTCGCTAGATGTGACGGCCAAAGTAAATCCCTCGGCCACCACGATTCGTTACCGAAATAACAGCCATGATCTGTGCGAGGACTGTGCATATTTTGCCACTGCTGATACGATTCGGCTGTCGCAACACGGGCGTAACAATGACGCTTCTGTATCCCCTTTCCAGAAACACTTGCCTACTTTTCCCCTGATTGTCGGTCTTAGCTTTCAGGCCGGGAAATCTCAAACTTGGGAATCTCAAACCTATCAAACAATGGTCACCTGCAAATGATTGTTGTATTGGGGTGCATTGTAAAGACGGTATGACCTTGGTGCATATTCAACTCTACTTTCATCCAGATACACGTATGTCGACATAGCGGATACGAGACGTGGGTTATGAGTACTGTCCAAGAGCTTTTTATAGCCCACTAGTAGTTGCCGGATGTTTCACATGTGTTCACATGTATTTTGTTGAGAAAGTGCTGCGTTTTTCTTGAAACTGCGTTATAGTATAAAACAGCCAAACTTACATGCCCCCACTAACAAAATCATGTGTTCACAACTGTAACGGTAATAATAAAAATTCAACAATTTCCATGTAAACACATGCAAAATGTCGAACTTATCGTTTGTAGCAGTGAATGTGACAGTAATGATATATAGAGGTTTCGAAACTAAGTTTTGTTCTCGTATGCTATGCCAGAAAATAGCGTCAAGTAGACCTCCAATTATTCATATTTCAATGAGTTCTTTTATTCTCCTTGAGATAGTTTATTCTACCTCCATCAATTTGGTCGATAATAAATTCAAACCATTCATTATTTCCTCATTTCAAAATACATTTACAAAACTTTTACGTTTCAGGTATTAATAGTTATTTATGTGTTTAGGGCGTTAAGTAGATGTTTTTGCCGCGAGGGCGACTTCCAAACACGAGAACCTCTGGCCCGAGAGTTTGGAAGTCGCCTCAGAGGCAAAAACATCTAGTAACACCCGTGGTGCATAGAAAACTTAATAGTTTACTAGTTCATTGCTGAATCAAACGAGAATTCGAATCATTTCATAACATTTCTTGCATCTAAAGTGAAATGATGCGTTGTAATCGTCATTTGTCAATATAGCGTCAGATAAACAAAACGAAATGTGGATCTAATTACTACTGCGTACTCGTTGTTGGACTGCTTTGTTCGTACAAAATAAAAGAATATTGTTAAGTTCCTGCGGAAATTCTCTCAAAAGGTAATAAAACTTCAAGACAGTGATATCCAGTAAAATCTCTACAAATATACGAAAATGATTATGGCGTATTTGAGTTGTATGGAAAATAACAGTATGAATTGCGCTGATGAATCTGTACTTCTAGGTTATTTGCCTCTATCGCCAAAAGCTATTTATAATATTTCATAATTTCAGAAAATAACATTGTAAGGATGTTAGCCCATGCGCCTTACATATCTTATTACTAATAGTACTACTGTTACTTAAGAATCACATACTATATCTCTAAAACCAGAGGTGCTATTCAATGGCATAGATTTTCTCGCAGTAAAGATTTCTAATTTCTTTGGTGCGGACTGGCTTTAGAGTGATGCTCTATCCTCCTGCCATCTATCGTCGCCCAAATAATTTATTTTTTTTTACATTTTATCCTCTTTTCGGTTTCCCAGTAGTAGAAATGAAATATATACCTTCAAGAATATTAAAGAAGAGTAAAACCTCATCCTAAATGGAAATTTTCATATAAAAATTTGCAGCCGTTTTTAAGAAAATGACGATTAAGCATTACTGTAAATGCGAAATTAAGAGCTCTTTTTCACATAAATCTATTAAGTTTTCGAAAAGCTTCATTTAAAGTCATTTGAAGCACTTTCACTCACAAATGCAATAATGTATACAAATTGATGGAAATGTGCATAATACAGGAGTGAAATTGTAAATATTTAAAAAAATACATTTGTGTAATTTAAAAAAAAACAATACACCAACATTAATTTGACGTCATATTAAACAGTTTAATTAGCACTAACCGTTGGAAAAGTTTGAAAAAAATTGGAGCCATTCTTCAGAACATGGCGTGTGAGCGTTTCTGAAAATGCGGAAGTTTGAGTTCATTTTAACAGGAAACGGTTGAGTTTCGAGACACTTTATGTGGCATTATTTAAAGCACATGTAATCATAATACTATAATGTGAAAAAAAAATCCTATAATGTAAACGTACCAATGCGAGAGACAAGTAAAAATAATTAAATGTTTGTAATTTTTGCAAAAACAAAGGAAAATAGCACTAACGCATCGTTAAAGTATATTTCGCACTACCCCTACCAAAAATTTAAAGAAAAAATTTGGAGCCGTTTTTGAGAAAATTTTGTAAATTTCCGGAGTGCGTCATGCAAAGTACCCCCAAATATTAAAGAGCATTCTTCAAAATTTCAAAGCTTTTTAAATCAGCCTAAGGGCGTGGGACGAGGTTAGAAACGTGATCGGCTCTAGACTTGAAAAGATGATGGTAAGCGGACCATCGCGGGCAGTCAGATCCAAATTCCTGCATTAAATGTAGCTTGAAATTGATCATCAGGTAGTTTCTTAGTATTTAAATTTTCTTTGGTTTTTGGTGTGCATTTAACAAATATATAAGGTTAGACAGTTAAATAATGTAATGTATCCTCTAGAAAATGATTCTTTTTAACACGTCAGATTTCCCAACAAATGATAATGCTGTTTCTCGCGCTTATTAGGCGAACCATTTTTTATACGTAGAAAAGAAGGGACGGATATCATCTTTTCATTGGAAATGATTGTGTGCATTTATAGATATTTGGTACACTAATTGTCATTTTGGTTCTTAGCGATTTATTATAATAGTTTAGAAATATTTTCTAAATAATTTTTAAATAAAATGTAAGAAGATCATAGTCTGGTTTCTGTTGTTTATCTTTGTTTTTATTACTATTGAACCCCTTATTTTCTGTGATATAAAATAATGCAGTAATGCGAAGTAGTTCCTTTATACGTGAAGTCGAACCACAGTCTCAGGTTTAATATAGAAGCAGCAAGTACGAACGTAAATATATGGAAGATGCAGGGAGACGAGGAAGGGTCGTGAATCTTCTTCCGTAGGCAGAGGCCGGACGTGCGGCGAGGTGGGTCGAAGACAGAATACGAGCGAAATGCGAAGAGGGAGTTTCTGCCGGCAGTCGTTTTAGATAACGAGCGTAATCTACGAGCTTCAGGTTTATGACAATTCAAGAAGGCTATAACCCACGCGCCGCGTTTGTGTGGTTGAAATATGGCGGGGCGTACTCCTAGCGTTCAAATGTATCCTGGGAAACACGGATGAATTCACCGCGTTGCCATCATGATTAGAACATTTTCCTCAATACATTGATTTGCACGTTGTTTATGATTAATAATAATAATAATAATAATAATAATAATAATAATAATAATAATAATAATAATGTTCATGATACAACGATGTAAGATGTTAAGAAAAAACTATGTAGTAACAAAAATAAATTGAAGGTATAATACAAATTAAATCGATATTAGTAAGAATGAAACGAAAATTATGACTACTAAAGAAATATGGTTGTGTTCTTGAATTTTGAGATTTAGTCGGTGATTTTAGAGAAAAAAGTAATCTTTCGGTTCTACTATTAAGAAACCGAGAAGTAGAGAAAACGTCAAAAACATGTACTTTGGGCGACGATTGATGGCAGCGGGCCAGAGAATGGAGCAAGACCTGAAAGCCAGTCCACGCCAAGGAAATTAGAAAAAATTAAAACGAGAAAGTCTGTGCCAGTCTGTAGCACTTCTAGTTTATCTTTGAATTAGCGAATATTAGGAGTGTTCAATATTTATTTTTCTGATATTAAGCAATTTATACCGCCAAATATTTACTAACTAGAGTTGCTACAGAATGGCACAGACTTTCTCGTAGCACATTTTTCTAATTTCCTTGGTGGGGACTGGCTTTACTAAAAGCTAGACTCTTTGGCTTTTCGGTCTTGTCCCATCTTGTCAGCAGCCACCTCTCGAACCAAACCACATTTTTTGACATTTTCTCAATTCTTCGCTTTCCTAATTAGAGAATCGAAATATAACTTTAAGAAAATTAAAGAAGAGTATAATCTCGTCCTAAATGGAAATTTTCATTGAAAAGCTTGGAGCCGTTTTTAAGAAAATAGCGTCTAAACGTTACTGTAAATGTAAAATGTGATGCTGTTTTCACAGGAATCTATTGAGTTTTCGAAAAACTTCATTTGAATTCATTTTAAGCATTTACTCACAAAGGAAATATTGTATGCAAATCGCTGGAAAGTTGCATTTTAACAGAATGACAGATATTTTAAAAAAATACATTTCTGTAATTTTTGAGAAAAAAACAGAGAAAACACCAAAATGAAATTTACGTCATGTTAAATATCACCATTACCAGTATCCGCTGTAAAAGTTTGAAGAAGAAATTTGGAGGCATTTTTGAGAAAATGGCGTTATACCGTTTTTGAAAATGCGGAATTTTGAGATCATTTTCACAAAAAACTGTCGAGTTTTCGAAAGCATATATACCCATAAATATACTAACGTAAGAAAATCGCCTCTAATGTAAATATTACCGACGTGAGAGATAAATTTAAAAAAAAATTTGTAATTTTTGAAGAAACAAAAGAATAGAGCATTATGGCGTTTATGTCATCTAATAGAGTGAATTTAGTACTATCCCTACCAAAATTTTAACAAAAAAAATTGGAGCCGTTTTTAAGAAAATCTTGTTTTGGTACATTTTTGAAATTACTGAAATTGAACGCCATATTGCGAGAAAACTCCCAAAATTTTCAATACACCTAACCTTAATGAAATACCTACTTATGTACAACAAATTTCATTTGAAGGAAAAATCTCTATATTCACTTTTGTAGTTGTAGGAAGACGCTGAAAAAATTCAAACTTTTGCAATTTTCGAAAATTCAGAGTTAACTGTGAAAATCAGACCTATGCCACCTTTATAAGTGTATTTTACTCTATTATTTCAAGAAAATTAAAGAAGAAATTTGGCGCCGTTTTTGAGAAAATTTTGAAAATGTGCGGAGGGCTTCATTTAAAGTACCCCCACATTTTAAAGAATATTCTTCAAAATTCAACTAGAGCCAGATGGACTTCAGCCAGAGCCAGATACACTTCAACTAACGCTAGATACTTCAACTAGAGTCATGTGGACAGGGGGTTTCTTCAATTTGGAAAATATACTACGGTTAGTTTAAGCGCTAGTAGTGTTCACAGACGGACAGGCGGACGGACAGACAAATAGACGGACTGAGGGACGTTTTGCTTTCAATTAGTTTTTCGGCATCAAGGACCCAAAAAACAGGAATTTTGGCTGCACCATGTGGTAGAGTATTTGTACTGTCTCGTATACGGAGTAATATACGTAGTATAGAGAAAGTTATATAATGCTGCGCGAATAAACGGCCGATTTTCGGCGAAAAATATTCATTGACGGGCTCTGGTGGCGAAAAAGTGCATTAAATCAGTTGCTAAATTAAGAGAAAAAAGTCCGCAATGTGATCATATATCACCGCAACGAAAGTCATCGAAGATATCTTCATTACGAGATTTTAAACCATTTAAAGTTCAAAGAAGAAACATGAAGCGGTTCTCGAACCCGCATAAAAAAAGTTTCCAATTAGTATAATTAAGTAGTACTTCCAATATGACAGAAGAAATCAATAAAGCATATATCAAATTTTCTTTTCGTCATTTGATAGAGCTGCCACCCTCCTTTTGAGGGGTCACTAGCAGATACACTCCTACTATTCGTAAGCTTGCAAAATATCTTCGACATTTTAAGGGAAGTCGTGACTTACCTACCTGCGTGCCTCCGTATCTAAACCACAATCTGGCTCTTCCATTCAATAAGTATTTTTATTGGACCAATTTGGTCGTTGGAAATATATTAAATCAGTCGTAAATTCCATTCGCAGTACAACCTCATGTACTAGACACATTCTGCCTGCCCACAAATCTCCAATCGATAAAGTATTCCACCCAGTCCGCACGCTGTGTTCCGTACTCAAAGGGCATTCCGAAGGGACGTAGCTGCACAGCAGATGCACACAATGATCTCCATACCAGACGCAAGCATTCCAGCGGTCGCGCAGCATGCCGAGGCGATTGACGCAATCCAGCCATAGCGCCGCGACCAAACGATTAAAAACCGGGCACGGGCGCGCGGACAGGTCGCGGAAAACCGCGCCGACGCGTGCTCACGGCCCGAACACGCGCGCGCACTTTCCACCTCGTCGGAACTTGTCCGCGTCGTTGCGGACATGGGCGCAGGGATCACTGTGCGATTAAACCAGGTCCCCGTCGGGCGCTTCGAAAGGGAAAACTATGAGAAAATAAGCACTACAGTCAGCGAACATGTGTAGCCAGTCAAATTGTGATGTTTCGGAAAATTTATTATGGTTTGGTTGATTGACTGATTGTTAGTCATTCCGGGCGAGTCACCTCCTAAGGTCGTTAGTCACGTAAATGTAGTGCATGTATTTGCCCGGGAGGTGGCGATCTTGCCCCGCTGGAGGGCGAGTTCCTACGCCGACCTACAGTCGGCCACCGAGGTTTTCCTCAACCAAGTATCCCCCCAGCGGGGCACCGCCCCAGCCAGGATAAGCACTAAGCTCGCGACCGGTCTCCCGGCATGTGTGGTAGTTTCGTGCATGTTGGTGTAAGTAAGGGGTAAGGATAAGACTATGACGCGGAAGGAAAGATCGCACGAAGTCCGCGGGCCGTTTGTTAGGGTACCATTCCGGCATTCACCTGGTGTTGACCGGAGAAACCACGAAAAAATACCGAACAGAGCAGACGGCAGCTAGAATTCTCCCCCAGACAGCGAGTGTGAATTCAACTTACCTATCTAGCCAGTGTCAACAATCCTGCCACCGCCGGGTCTCGAACTCCAGGACCTCCTGGTTAGAGGCACTGCAGTGTCACCAGTTCATACCCTGAGCCACCTCTCGCGGTCCAGCCTGTCGGAACGTGTCCGCTTCGTCGCGAACATTGTCACAGATATCACTTTGCTGTTAAATCTGTTTGGTGTTTCGAAAGGGAAAACTATGAGAAAATTAGTACTACATTCAGTGAACGTGTATAGCCAGGGAAATTGTGATATATTGGAAAATGTATTAACATTGGGATCATCGAAAATTTCGACATAACTATTTTCGGGTTGCCATATTTTTAAACATACGAAGAACGTATGAAATCCATGGCATTATTCATTACCAGGGCATTTCGCCCTGAAGAAGGTCGCAGCACGCTGACCGAAACGTTGACATCTGTGCCTCGGATGCGGCATCTCCCAGACAGCAAAGTAGAAAATAGAGACAGGCAAGTGAAACTGAAGAACAATAAGAAATGTCCCGCAAAAGATTTTTATTAATTATTAAGAGAGTTTAAAAGAGAGAGAGAGAGAATTATTAAGGGAGTATTAAGGTGTGCTTAGCTCGTTACAGTTAGAAACGGTTATGAGAATATTTCATTATCAATTCACAAAATTTTAATGAATATTTATAAGGACACGAAAGTATTACTTTGTAAATGCAAAATATTAATTCAGCAGTAACCTTTTCTTTTTTATTTACATTATGTCGGAAGATATGTCAGAGATCCGAATTTCTTAAAAAATCACCGATCGCAATGCTTCCTACGATGCGGAAGAGAACGATATCGTTACCAAAAGAGCTTTACAGAGCTCGCTCACTCATTTGTTCCAAGCTATCGATTTCAGGAGTGCAACACGCACAGAACTTAAACAGAGATCTAGATTACACTTAAACCTCACCCAATATGGGCAGAAATACAATGCATTGTGAAAATTTATTTTGATATACTCGTACATTAAATATCGTTTAAGATTTATAGGTGGTTGGTTGTTAGTGATTCCGGGCGCGTCAACTACTGAGGTCATTAGTCAAGTAAGTGTAAGTGTAGTGCAATGCTTTTTCCTCGGGAGGTGGCAGTGATATCCCCCCACTGGATGGCGAGATCGGCGCCCAGCTACCGTCAGCTAGCGGTGTTTTCCCCAACCATGAATCTTCCACCAGCGAGGCACCGCCCCAGCCGGGACAAGCTCTAAGCTAACGACCGGTCTCCTGGAATGTGTGGTTGTGTAGTGCATGTTAGTGTAAGTATGTATGTAAGGGGAGAGGTAGGAAAGTTCTCGCGATGTCCGTGGCCCGTTTGTTAGGGTACTACTCCGGCTTTCGCCTGATGTTGATCGGAGAAACCACGGTAAACTATCTATTAGAGCAACCGGCCACTAGAGTTCTCCTCCAGACAGTGACTGAATTTGACCTAGCTGACAAGCTAGTATCGAAAATCCCGGTACCGTCGGGACTCCCAGTGAGAGGAACTGAAGTGAGTGAGTTGATGCCTTAAGCCATCTCTCCGGTACTAAGATTTAGAAAATGAAGTAGATTATTCAGTAAGAAAAATAGCCTTGGCGAATTTTTACCTTTACTCTAACCCTTGCTTGACGACTCCATTTTCTTCTAATATCATACAACCTTCTGATCCACAAAAAGTGTATTGACTATCAGTACCCGTATTATTAAAAATATCTGTATCAGTTTTAAAAGGATGCCAAGATTAAAACCAAACAAGCATACACAGTGAAATATCCAACAGTTATCAAGTAGTTCTTGAAATGTGTATGCTCTCTGGATAGTAACAGCAATTGTTGCACACTTCTATAGCTAGAACTCATTATTACAGTAAAACGTCAATAATCCAAACTTTGATAACTGTAATGCATGGTCTAATTTTTTGTTCCCTCGAACTTTTTTATTATTTCCCGTCACACTACGGCTACTCGATCGTCTGTAAATCAAAAATTCGGTAAGTGAAATTTACCTCCTGTCAGATTCGCTTTATCGATGAAAGCACTGCATCTTATTAAGAATTCCGGATCAACATTGCCTATGTACACTGTTACCGAGCAGTACTTCGCATCCACCCCCTGGCTTCGCTGCGTCGTGCGCGGCGCGGCGCGTCGGCCGTGCCGTGTCGGCGGCGGGCAGGACGTGCGAAGCGTGACCGCGGCGTTGCGGCGGCGCGCGCCCGTGGCAGGTGCCGAGCAGCCACCCGATTAATCACCCACCCAGTCTCCAGCCCCTCCCCGGCCCCCGCCCTCGCTTCCATCCCGGCTCTCCCTCCCTCCTCACTGCCTTCGCCCGCGCACTCGCCCCTGCCTCGCCCTCGATCCTCCCTCGCCCTCGATCCTCCCTCGCCCTCATTCCTGCTTCGCCCTCAATCTGGTTTCGCTCTCGTTCCTGCCTCGCCCTCTTTCCGGCCTCACCCTCCTTCCTGCCTTGCCCACGTTCCTGCCTCGTCCTCGATCCTGCCTCGCCCTCATTCCTGCCTCGCCCTCAATCTGGTTCCGCTCTCGCTCCTGCCTTGCCCTCGCTTCTGCCTCGCCCTCAATCTGGTTTCGCTCTCGTTCCTGGCTTGCCCTCGCTGCTACCTCGCCCTCGCTCCGGCCTCGCCCTCGTTCCTGCCTCGCCCTCGATCCTCCCTCGCCCTTATTCCTGCTTCGCCCTCAATCTGGTTCCGCTCTCGCTCCTGCCTTGCCCTCGCTTCTGCCTCGCCCTCAATCTGGTTTCGCTCTCGTTCCTGGCTTGCCCTCGCTGCTACCTCGCCCTCGCTCCGGCCTCGCCCTCGCTCCGGCCTCGTCCTCGATCCGGCGTCGCCCTCACTCCTGCATCGCCCTCAATCTGGTTTTGCTCTTGTTCCTGCCTCGCCCTCGCTCTGGCCTCGCCGTCGCTCCGGCCTCGCCCTCGTTCCTGCCTCGTCCTCGATCCTCCCTCGCCCTCATTCCTGTCTCGCCCTCAATCTGTTTTCGCTCTCGTTCCTGTCTCTCTCTCGTACCTGCCTCACTCTCGCTGCTGCGTGGCCCTCGGTCTGGCCTCGCCCTCGTTCCTGTCTCGCCCTCGTTCCTGCCTCGCCCTTACCCCCAGGCGTAGACCATAATTGAAAATAGGCCTCAAGTCCGGGAACACCACTTACTGAAAATGGTCAATTCGGTGATACCTTATTTTACGTGGTGGGACTCAGGTCATTAGGCCTGAATCTAACCACGCAACTTCAGCTACGCTCCTTTCAACATCCAGCGGAGAAAGAGTGTATTTCTTGGGTGACGAAACAGGCAATTTGGGTTTAGCTCAAAGGCTTCTTTTAGGCTTGAGGATATTTTACATGCAGTAAATCTACAACATGGGACAACCGGTTTTACGTCCCCTCCGATAGAAGATTATATAGTATCGTAAGTACACTACAAAATAATATACTATAATATTTTAAATATGTTAATTATTAAATAAAATATATGCATACATTCAGCATGCATATATAATACACAAGTTCTATAAAATTACCCAAGAGCCACTAAACTATGGAAAGCTACAAAATTTCATTCGTGTAGTAGTTACTGCTGACAGTATCTGCTTTCGCGACGACTTGCACTTGTTCGCGCATCACCCCGTCTGTCGCAGAGACCCCATGGGTGGTATTCGGCGCCTGTCGGGAGCATTTTCCTTCTCCCGGCGCGGCTCCCTCGTCGTTGTCGCTCGTTGCCGGGCGCGGCGCGGCGCGGCGCGTGGCTTATCGCTCGATCTCAATCGGCGGGTGTCGCACTTCTCCAAGGTCACCGAGGCGTCGAAGACGTTGCTCCGTACCCTCGCACAGTGCGCAGGCGCCTCTGTTTCAACGAGAAAAAAAAACGTATTTGGCGCAGTTTAATCAGGGGCGAATTGGTAATTTACTCCAGAGTAACAGCTAAATGGGTTTTTAATTGAACTACCAGTAGCTACGTGATGCTACTACTTTGATTTTTTTTCACTAACTATAAATGTGATGTATAATACACTCGTAAACACACGATGGATCTTACTGTTACGGTGATAATAGAGCCAATCCCCATTTGCAATTAAAGCTTCAAAAATTTTCCTATTTTCTAACATTAGTTTTCTTCTCTAATTTCTTTGATTTGAACATTTCATATCGTGGGAATCATACATGAGATCTCTAGATTTCGACTGGGTCCCTAGCTTAGTAGGAACAAATTAAAACTGTTCCAGCAGGTGAAATTTAACCTTATGAGAAACTTCCCCTGGCATCCACGCGAATTCGCACCCTTCCTCAAAGGAAGGGAACTGGCGCATTCCTCCCGTTGGCTATGTGATTTTTTCGCTCTCAAAACATTTTAATCTATCAGCGGAATTTAATGAGTAAATAAAACGATCTCTCTGCGATGTTAAATCGTTACGGGCTGTATAGTATTATTTGGAAATAAATGTGCCGGACGCTAAAAAGCATAATCATTTTTTGTAGCTTGATTTATTACACGATTTGAAGGATTTTAGTTGTTTTTTTTATTTTGACAATTTTAACATTAAATACGCAGGTGAAAAAGTAGAGGAGTTTACTTCAAATGCTTCAGTTACATTATTTAATATGAAACATCTCGATAACGTTTTGTTAATATGTAATAAAATAAGGAGAATTATATTTTATTGCAGTTTTGTAATGGCTTATTTCTTAAATTATGTGTATTCGTGATGTAGCAGTAAAACCGGTGCACAGAACACTTATTTAATTTCAATGTGAACAATCATTGTTTGGTGAAAACCAAGTAGTATCGTCCGCTCAATAAAGCCCTTATTCAAATGGTAATGAATATTCAAGTTAGCAAAATGCAGTACTCTGTTGCAGAGTAATATATCAGATCACATCAAATGAATAACGAATTACTTTGAAAAAATCAGACAGTTTAAATGAATGACGTCTTCATTCCTCGTCAGGTTACTATTCTTTTCGTAATGCGGCGTTTAGAATCCATCATAATAAAAATAAAATATCGTACACCGTCCCTTCTCGTTGTGTTTCTACAAATTGTGAAGCTACAACCACCACACCAAAATTTCATTAGTGCTTTCCATCGCCCGTAGATTTCAAATTAAGTGGTTAATGAAGGCAATTACCGACGCAATGATTACAATTTCAGAGCAGCAGCTGAAGAGAGGAGAGGAGAATGGGAGAGTGTCCAGGTGATGGGAAGACATGGGAATGATTTTGAATTTTTTAATTTACTGAAAAAAAGTCCATAAATCTAAACAACCTATTTTTACACGATACAAAAACTAGAAGACATTAAGGGGAGACGGAGGTGCCTATACTGCCCGTGTTAAAATTAGGATTTTTGATCCACCATTTTTCATCAACTAACAATGCATTCTACTTAGATTCAGTTACAATGTAACTGAATATAACAGTATCGACGAATCGGTGTATATTTCCCAAAATGTGTAAATTTATATCAACAATTATTAGTTTTAGCCATGTTTTGTCTTGAAATGTAAATGTCTATGTAGCCACGTGCTGGCATTCTCCTGCTGGGATGGCTTCTGCTTCAGCTCTCCTGACGGGTGAGATGGGGGGGGGGCAGCTTTGTTGGCCCTTACTCGGGTGCGTGCAACCGATTGGTACTCGCGCGGCGCCAAGTGGAGTCTCACTGCGTGCGTGTAGTGGCACGCCGAAGTGCCCGAGGTCGCTTCCGCGCGATTTTTCCCCTTAGAGTGCGGAGCTGATGGCCCGTGGCAACCTTCTTCAGCGCGGCATCACTACTAGAGACTAGAAAAATATGTCGTATGAAACGTCAAAATATGCGAACAAATAATGTAATGGAAACAGTAAGAATATGTAATATATATGTAATATTGGATAGAATATGTAGTATTAAAGTACACTAATTATAAAGCACATTTACATAATATGAAATTACATTTATAACAAATTTCCTAAATGTAGATAAAAGAATACACACGTTTTAAAATCATTTGGAGAGCACATTTTGTTGCACACTTTGCACCATACAACTTTCCTGTCAATATTAAAAGGTCAAACTATAGTCATTCAGGACCGTTGTTATGCAGTCCGCCTAGACGCATAAGAAGCCAACTAACGATATCTACGACCAGCAAACAATCACTGGCGTGCAGCATTCTCGTCGAAGTGTTACACGTGTGCGATAGCCAAAGTTTCTCGGAAATTCAGATTATATATCAGGAAATGTGGTGTCAGTGATACTTTTCATACCCAGACGCGCACTTTTCGCCCTTGAGATAACTGAAACAGGCTCGCCAGACTGTGTCATTCGACCGCATTTTCACGTAGCGTACCTGAAGTAGACAGCACGCAGTAATAATTAGGAAGAAATGCAGATTTTTTTTAACACTGCTTTTCATAAAAAAAATATGCTATAAAATTGAAGAAAAATGATTGAATATGAAAATATTTTGTGAAAATAGCAAAATATGTAAAATATGTCATATAGTACTAAATATGTGAAAGTATGTGACGAAAAAAATTGAATGTCGAGTTAGTACGGCGACGATTCGCGAAGATTACAATTTTAATGACGGTAAGTAGAAAGAAAAAAATGTTATAACATCAACATCCGGTCTCTAGTCACTACCCGCATACCATTCTCCAAGCGTCCCGACTACGAGCGGGAGAACTTCCGCATTTACGTAGCCGAGTGCAACGAGGTGGGCTCTTCAGAGCTTGTATTTGCCCCGTTTTTCAACGAGCTTACCCTTTTTTATTTATTTTACGTCAAAAACAGTTAAAAACTGTGGGACGTACTATGGGGAGAAGTGCATTCTGCGCACGTTCTCAAAATTCTGTGATCTCTACCCTAACCCATAGCCATACCCTAAGCCTAAACGTTTGTTTTTTTTGCAAGGATTGTTAACGAAAGTATTCGCTCCGATGTAATTAAATATATTTTCAAGGGTAAATCAGCAATAAATTTGGGCTCTTATCCCTCATCATATCCTTCGACAAGGAATAATACTTTCTGCCGCGACAACAAGGAGCACGGTTATTTGAATAACTATATTTCCCACTCAAATTTAGAAGACGTGCGCAGATAATGAAGTTACATTTATGACCAGAAACAAAACAAGGGGCCATCTCAGCATTTATCCAAAGGATCAGGGAAACTAGACGGAAAACCTGATCGAGATGGGGTCATTGACCCAGAGGCTGCGGTACAATACTTGTTACTGGTTGTTTAGAATTTTACAGTCAAAATGGTAAATAATACATTAAATATCACTGTTAAAATTAATGTTACTTTCCTTTTGATGCTCAGTATAGTCTCTAATTGTATTGAAACAGTTATGTAGTAGAAACGATTTCACTTGGGATTTAAACTTTTCTATGGAATTTAATCGTTTAATTTCGTCTGGGAAAGTGTTGTAAACTAATGTACATGTATTGTATATGAATTTTTGGTAATGAGCTGTTGATACTGTCACCTGATGAATATGATTACTACATCGAGAGTTTGTCGAGCTTTCCCTTAATTACATTCGCCACCGCGAAATCGACAGTGAGTGCGGACCTGCCCCGCCCGAGCAGTATATCGGGTCGTTTAGTCCCCTACAGGTTGCTTGTAGTTCTCGCGGAAAACCACAAGCTATAATGGCAAAAATTACACAAATGTCTTTCTGATACTTTCCTATCAGACAAATCTAGATAAACACATTAATAAACTTCAGAATTACTGATTTCTTTACTGATTTCTTTTATCTGTTTATATCTGTAAATG
This sequence comes from Teleogryllus occipitalis, assembly GCA_011170035.1. NCBI lineage: Eukaryota > Metazoa > Arthropoda > Insecta > Orthoptera > Gryllidae > Teleogryllus > Teleogryllus occipitalis. The sequence continues at coordinate 26,839 of BLKR01005944.1, read as the reverse complement.
AGTCAAATGATTGTCTCTTGTGCATTGTTGTTCTAGAAGCACTGAATTTAATTATTTACTGAAAAAATATTAAGGCAAAAGATCTTTAATTTTATAGTGCTTGAGTACTTTTTTAGTATTTTGCGTAATTTTTGTTACCATGTTGCCATTGAATGGCAACAAAACTGAATAATTTCTTCCCATTTAGTTACGACCAATGCCTGTCAATATGGTTCGCTGACGTTTCAGAGTGGAATGGACATCACGAAAAAAAGCCATCTATTCCATTCAAAATCGGGGGAGTGACTTTCTCCAACATAATAGTGATTGCTATTCGAACCATACATTTTAAAAATGTGTATTTATTATACTTTTTTTAATTTAAGAAAACATATACGACAATACATACACTATACAATACGACAATACATACACGACAATTTATACACACATACACGTGTAAATATATTTTCAGGTAGCGAGAAAAAATAACAGAATGATGTGTGCGTGAAGGCGTGAACTTTTTCTGATATTCTCTATAATAGCCACTAATTATGAATCAATCACATTGTCACTACGTAACAAATCAACGTAGACTACAGCAATCTGCAAAGAAACAAAAGAGTACTATGATATATCCTCAAAAAACAAACACAATTTATAATAGAGAAACGAGTATTCATCAACCAAGGGAAGACGAATACACGTTAGAAACTGGTGGTCGACCCTCTTAACCGTTTAGCAAATAATGTATTCAGATTATTCAGCCTTGTGAAAAACAGTGACTTCTGAAGACCAGACTTATGATAGGAAGAATGAAGTTGTTACTGTTTTCATTTTTATTGACCGTTAAAAGCGGGCGCAGTCGTTATCTCGTTTACAAATTGTATTACTTTCTAGTCAGATTCAGCCTTCTTCGCGCGTTTCACGATTATCTCGCTGGGACGCGAGACCGCCCCAGCGAGGGGATTCGAGCGGCAGGCAAGGGGTGGGGCGAGGCAGGACGGCGTGGAATTGGTGCTGGCGGCTGGAAATTAAACGGCTATCGGCCGCGCGCCCGGAAGTGGGTTTCCACTCCAAATGACGGCCGATCGACGGCGTGGAGGAGCGGCGAACAGGAGCGTCGAAGGGCTGACGGAGAAGGAAGGGGAGGTAGCGGGGTGGAAATGGGGATGCAGAGGCGACGGGGAGATGGAGGTGGTCGAAAGGTGGAGGCTGTGAGAGAGATCTCAGGGAAGTGACAGAGAAGAGGAGGTAGTGGGGAATAGGAGGAAGCGACGACGTGGTGGTGGCGAGGAAGTGGAGATGTCGCGGAAGAGGTAGAGGTAGCAAAATGGACGGGGCGACCGCAGGAAAATGGACGTGATGGGAAAGTGGAGGTGGCGGGGGCGGGGGTGGCGGGGAAGCGAAGGGGGTGGGGAAGCAGAAGTGGCGGGGAAGTGGAGGTCGCGGAGAAGGGAGGTGGCGGTGGGAAAGTGGTGATGGTGGTTAGGAAGTGGAGGTGGCGTGGAAATAAAGGTGGCGGCGGGATAAGTGGAGGAAGTGATGATTAAGGCGCGGATTGTAATGAAATGTCATTTTTTTCTTTTCAGTTTCGAAAAAATGCCGTTTAGTATAGAAAATCATTTTAGGTTATGGCACAATGAAATGACGTATTTTATTGGCCTTTTTTTGCATTTTTCGTTGATTTCGGATAATAGGTCCTTTTTTACCATTTTTCGTCATTTTTAAAGCATGTTTTGCTGATTTCATCGATTTTAATGTCATTTTAATAGTACTTGCTTCAAATAATATTTACGAGATGAAACAAATGTTCTCCACAGAATTCCTGAACACCTGGTATCCTATTCGATTTCTTCCCTCAGAAGTTAAGTCTGCCATTGTGAGTATGTAATCTAAGATCCTGTGATGCCTTCAGCGCCAATTGGTAGTTCAGCCGATTTCGAGATAACTATGCCCTAAAAGAAACTTCTTTGCTTTTAGGAGATTTTAAAAACATTGTAAGAGCATTTTATTGATTATATTTAGCAATGTTTTAGGTCATCAAAATCCGCCCCTAGTGATGATGAAGAAGTGCTCGTAGGAGGGGGAGTGAAGCTGATGAGAGAGCGTGTCGCGAAAGGAAGACGAGGGTGTGATGGAGGCGGAAAGGAAGTGTCGATGCAATGGATTGACGGCCATTGGTAGTAGAAAAGAAATTGAGGCACGCAAGAGAGACCTTGAAGGGTTGATTGGGCGAGGAGAAAGGTAGTACTACCCGAAGTAAGTCCACAATTCAGAAATTATCTCAAATACATTCGCAAAATATAACTTTCGTTCACGAGCCATCAAAATAAAATTCATTCGATTATTTATTATCTGACAGTCGATAGAACAAGCGCTCACAATGAGGAACTGACACACTTCGAGTTTTCCTCTGTTTATTCTGTAAGCACATGATAATCTCGTGATGTGCCAGTACCTAGCCAGAGCGAGAGTTGCGGAAATAAAACGTCCCGTAGCCAGCGCTATCACCACTTGTCACTCAGCCGCGTGGCGTGCGATTAGCACGGAATGAAACGCAACTGTCGCTCTGACAAGTCGTCTTGAGGACAAAGAATTCTGTTCGAGTTATCATTGAATTTAAACGAATGTGTGATTTACATTCACTACGTAAAATGCCGACTTTTAACGGAATGCTATACTTAAAATATTTTGTCATCTTTTTTACCATACAATATTCTTCCATAATATGTAGTCATTGACATTTGGAAATTTTTCACGTCGGGTATCTTGCATGTTGACAACAACATGGGTAAAAAATTTACTATAAATGGTATAAGATTATTTCTTGCTGTCACATTAATATTGCATCAATTGTATAAATGACCAAAATGTTAACAAACCAAACATTATGTACTCATTCAAAATACGTTTATAGACGAGTATTTGCTGCATTGTAAATAAAATAAATATGGATCATTATATACTACATAAGATCATTGGAATCAGTGGACAATCATTAGAACTTAAAGATCCCTGGGAGACGAACAGTAACAACGGTCTATTATCTAATAGTTAATTGAAAGTTTTGTTGTGATAGACGCGATGAGAGGAGGCCCTATACTTTGTAATACTAGATGCGATGGTACCAGCAATGAACCTTTGATAATTAGTTGAAACTTGAAATGGTGAATTTTTTTTATTCGTAATTGTTGGTGGCTGAATTTGTGACGTAATGCAAGGAACCATGGAGAAGGACATCAATGTTTCCACGGCTATCAACGGCATTTGTTTTGAGAATCCACCGCATTACCTTTTCAGATCCACCGCAGTATTTTCCCCTTCACTCCAACTGGCCCCATTCGTTTTCTCTAAATCCACATCTCTGCTGTTTCTAACATTACTTGTGATTTCCCTTCATTTTTTAATCTACAGCACGCGTGCTGCCCCGTTCCGCCATCTGCCGGTGGATTGAAGAAGCCTCTGCACAGCGAAGAAGTCGAAAGGCCGCGTAATGGAACAGCCTTTCACTCGTTAAGGCTCGATCGTAAATGAGGGTGAGATAATTTTTACGATCGTTTGCTGGCGTTACTGCTATGAGCCACCGGGTGCACTGAAAGAGCGGATCGCAGAAAAATCTCGTCAGCAAAATTAATTGACAAGAAATTAAAGAATATGAAATGTGGAAAAAAGAGGCAAGCAGCAATTAAATCTTATTTGGCAAACCAAGGGAATGAAAAGTACAGGAAAAGAATTCTTGAACGCGAAGGATATACGTAAAAGTTTTGTATGGATGTGGAGTATGTTTAATCAGAATTAATTATTGAATATAAGTGGGCACATGGGAAGTAAACCGAAAGGTAAATAAAACAACTGAATAATTGAGAAATGGATCCCTTTCGAAGAGTTGGTGATGAGTGACATACCCATTTCTGTAAGAGAGGTGACATACCCAACTAGGAGTGGTGGTTTTACATTCTTTACTCTTTTTTGGGCAGGTGATCGAAGTGATGACCTGCATTTGCCTTCCATTCCAAGAAATATGATTAAGTAATCTGAGTTATTAATGATGATTAGTGTTATGAAACCAACCACGCCACAAACACTTAATGAAACCAGCCTTGACTAAAGCGGGATTACTTCCCGTAGTCTTTTGACGTTGCTGCAAACCCCTGTCCGAAGGTCGGGAAGAAGTTTCAGAACATCTAAATTTAAATTACCTCTTATTTTCTATATGAGAACAAAAATAAAAATTCAACAGGATATATCATATCATAACAGAATTGATGGAAATGAAAAAACGAAGTTGGCTTAGCATGAATAGTTTGTGTGAATGAAACGAGAGATATGGATATTGAAAATGAAAGAATGAACGATGTCTCGAGGAAGAAAAATAATTAAATAAAAATTCGCACAGATACTGTGAACAATACTAACTTGAAGGAAAAAGAAAATCATAATTGAGTCAAATGAAGCTCACAGTGCGGGAGAGGGTTTAAGAACCACCGTGAAAGGAGAGTAAATGAGAGAGAGAGACAGAGAGAGAGAGAAAGAAAGAGGGAGAAGAGAGGAGGGATGGATTCAATTTATAATAATTGTTAATTGAAGTAGTACGTCAGGGACTACATTGTCTTATCTTCAACTTTGTAGTGTATTCAATATTCCTTTATAGCTAAAATCCCTGGTTTCAATTACATGTGAGACGAATATGTAAAAAGGATTGCAGGTTCCTCTTTTTCATTTCGCTTCCGGTCATTCCATTTTTATCACATTCTGCTTGTGATTCTCCCTTGAAACCTTTCATGTTTTTGTTTGGAATGCTTTTGCCGTCAAGACAAATTTGGTAACACATTTTAGAATAATGTCTTTATGGGTATTTTGGAACTTCGGTAGTGATACTTCCAATTTCTTCCATTGTCAGGTTAATTGAGAAAAATTTTCCCATTCACTAGAAAACTAATATTATAAACAATGTTCACGAATTACGCATATACTGCACTGGTAGTGAAAGTAAAGTACCCATTAATATAAACGATTAATGAGGACATTCATTTTCAAACGTGTTAATACAAAGAGTCTGTACTGACAGAACGAAGGGCCTGGATTATGAACAAAATACAGTGAAATATTGATACGAAATAGAAGCTGTTTGAATTAACGCAGGGTCGTATCTTTGCTGCTAAGGAACGATTACAAGATATTTTTGACCTAGAGTTTTATCTCTGTGCGTAAGTGATATTTTTAACTGTCACTTCGAAACAATTTCAACCTCGTTGGGCTTCGTTATGATAGAAGAAAATAAGAAAAGAGAAAGGTTTAATAGTATTTAAATCGATGCCTTTGTCTGATTCTACCTACTGAACCTTCTGTGAAAAACGGTGTGTTAATACAAAATATTTCACAGACATTTATGAGAACGGATAGTGGTGCATCACGATGAGAATATTGTGAGAATTTTATGTAAAACGTTTTCTTCTACTACTTTTTTGAAAGCATTATTTTTGTCTCTCTTTGGAATTATAAGAAATTAAAATGAATTTATCTAATTATTCAGCTCGTTTTTGTCTGTCTCTCCCTTTGCCGTTAAGTGCCACCATCTTCCAAATTAAATTCAAGAGATGATGATGATGATGATAATGAATTAAATGTATCTATTTTTAAAATTTTCCTTCTTTTTCGATGAAAGGTTATGAGATTGCCTCTTTATTACACACGTTCTGATGTTTGAAATGTTATTTCTGGTTTTGTTTGTGCAAACTCTCGAACTACAGACTGTCATGTGTAAATCACACATAACCTTCCTGCATCGCTCGTTTATAAACACAGTTTTTTTAAACCGTTTTTGCATCACCACAAAACAAACATGTAGATCAAGGCTTTTATCCACGAATTTTCATTTTACTGATTTATATTCCCAATTAAAGAGATATTTCCTTCAGTTTGAATACTCGTATTCAGGAAGGTACTTGACAACGCATTACACACGCGCAGTTCATTCGTTATTATGCTGCATTACGTTCGTCAGTGTACATCAACCTTCGAAAAATTGGCTTTCAGTTTCGAATTTTTTTATTTAATATTGAATATCATTCGCTTAAATAAAAGGAAAGGTATAGTCGAGAGAAATTTGTAATAAAAATTCTCATTAATATGCGAATATACTTCAAAGTTGAGATAATTACTGTGACCGGAGTAATATGAAAATAAATGGTTTTTGCAGCAAAAATAACATCAATAATGTGATCAAACGTTGAAGAATGTATAGATCATTGAAACAGCACATAATTCAGAATGTCCCACAAAAAGAACTCTTGAACAAATCCATAAGTTTGTTTTTATGAACGACGGGAAAGTTGCTGGAATTGTCAGAAAATAATTTTGAATATTTGAATTTATTTTCCACTTTGCAATGTCCATACTGCATTATTACCATTAGTGCTTCATTATCTAAAATCTAAAAGTAAGAAGTAATTTTTTTTATTAATTTATTGTCTTCCTGTTCAACATACATACGTGTTTTTTAGGGTTGTGAATAGAAACATACATAACGTTTGGTTTATTTCCTAACTGTGGGTGTCCTGAATGGGTGCGTTCAAGGTTTTTGGTTTATGTTGAACATTTTTGATTATTTTTGAAAGAAAATTGAAATTACAGAGAATGATCGTTGATATGATTATTCGATGAAGGATGTATCATGAGGCCAATTTCCTGCTGTTTTATAGTGGTCGGAATCTGTCTTTAGGGAAGCGTGAATTTATACGTAAGTTCGGTTCTGCTGTGCGTCCAAGGTTGAATATGGAGGCGCTGGGAGATGTGAGGAGTGATGAAAAGAAATCTTCGGACAGTTTGACAATGTGTTCTTTTATTGTGGGAATTTGCAGTTCATGGTGGATTTGCTTGTTCGAAATAAACCATGGGGCTTTAATGATAATTATTAGAATTTTATTTTGTATAATTTGAAGTATGTTTATGTTAGATTTTGCTGCATTTCCTCATATCGGGCAAGCGTACGTCATGTTGGTCTCATTATTGATTTGTAAATTATTATTCCGGTATCTATTTTAAGGGAAGATTTTTGTTAATTAAAGCATAAAGTTGGGATAATTTTGCTTGTGTTTTTGTTCCTATTGTGTGGATGTGAGTTTTCCAATTTAGTTTTGTGTCAAGTTGCATTCCTAGATACAAAGTAAGAAGTGATGAATGTTCGGCAGTACATATTTCTTACGTGCATTGCAGAAAACGTTTTGACTCGCCTCCGGTCATTAGCTCATAGTCATATTTGCTAATTATGGAAACTCTATTGATCTTTTTCTATCTAATTCTCCACTGATCTTTTTCTAGTCATTAACCACAGTTGATTCTGGCATATTGCTTCTGTAGATACATCCATCTTTCATTTAGATGTACTAACACTTGGAGCCAGGTTTTAGAACCTTTTGTCTGGTCATCCTTCAAAAGAAAAGAAACGAAAATGTCGGCTGTGTTTCTTTTTTAACACATTAATTCGCCCATTTAATTTAAAAACAACTCGCAAATTAAAATTCATTCACCCATTATTACTGATAGAACGGGAATTATAAAGTTTTTCATGTATTCATTCAATTTAAATTGCACATGTTGTGATATAAAGACATGACCCATCAATCAATTTTCCATTTCATCATCTTCAGAATATTGCATCCAGTTTCTCTTCATGTCGAAAATGAATAGTACCACATTCTAACTCTACTCATGTCATAGGTGTGGAGTTCGTTCCAAGACAATTTTTATGGTCGTAATGAAAGTTTCTCTTTAGTAACGTACACACGTCGTCGACCTGCGCCGCTCCCCCCCCCCCCATCCGGCGACCTGGCTATGGAGCACGCAAAGCGAGGGTTGGAGGAGGACGGGGACCGTTCTAAGGATAAGAGCAGGAGAGGTGCAAATGGTATGAAGGTGGAGTTGACAGTGTGGAAAAGGAGGCAAGGAAGGTAGAAGAGGGGGTGAGGTGGAATTGGAAGTGAAGGTGGATGAGGAGGAAAGAGAGCTGGGGATTGGAAATGAAAGCGGAGGAGAAGGCTGAGGAAGGTGGAAGAGAGACACCAGCAGATGTGGTGAATGTGGAGGAGAAGGGAGGGGGCGAAGAGCTTGAAATTGAGAGGAATGGCACTAGCGATCGAAGACTGATACCAGCAACGAGAAAGGCTGTGATGGTAACAGTTACAGAAGGTGAGAGAAGAGGCGATGAATCCTCAGTATTTATCATCATGACGATAAGGTTGCCGATATCAATATGACAATGCGACGGGAGTAACGATGGTGGCTTGTGCCAGAGCTCCGTTCAATGTCTTAGAAAGTGGTGAACGATGACAGGAAAAAGTGATAAGATCGATCCGTCGGCATTGAAACGTGTAGTGGTGTCGCAGAAAGTAGAAAACTCGATGTATACTATGTAGCAGGCAGAAAACGAGGAAGTCAATGACAATAAGGAAAAGTGGTTAGTGAAAGTGAAATAACGGACGTATGCAGCAGAGACGTTGGGGACTGATGAAGCGATGGCACCCTAGTTGAAAAGAGGGGGCAGGGGAGGCAGGGTGGCGAGGGCGGCTGTGGCGACGGCGGCGGCGGCGATGGCGCCACGGCCTCGACGTCGCACCGCGACGGTGGCGCGATCGCACGGAGACATTTTTAATTTAGGGCGCACGCTGTGAAGAGGCGCTGCTCGGCGCGGCGCGTAATTTCCCGCGCTTTGTGCGGCTATCTGCGGCCCCGCCGCCCCCGCCCCTGTGCACGCCCCCCCCCCCCCCGTGCCCGCGCCACGGCCCACAGCGCAGCCGCCTCCACTACCCCACAGTGGGCCGAAAGTGAACTGAAAGGGAAGGGCATACTTCCCGCCAACAGGAAGCACTGGACTACTGACCTAGATGATCACAGTGTCGTACCATGGAGCTGTAACGTTTCAGCATCTCGGTCTCAATGATTCCAGGTTCGATCCTCACCCTAGGCACGATTGGGTTTGCCTGGTCTTTGATGGGCGTTGTGTCCGGAAGGGCTTCATTTTACGCCACCCCAAATCCGAGGAGTCCATAAGAATGTTAGGGCCGAGTTTGTGGCTCGACTCCCGATCTAGGCACGGATGTTGGTCCCTTCACTCTCTCCTCTCTCTCTTTCTATCTCTTTCTCATTTTTCACTCTTTCTCTTTCTTTCTTTCTTTCTTTCTTTCTTTCTTCTTTCTTTCTTTCTTTCTTTCTTTCTTTCTTTCTTTCTTTCTTTCTTTCTTTCTTTCTTTCTTTTTCTTTCTTTCTTTCTTTCTTTCTTTCTTTCTTTCTTTCTTTCTTTCTTTCTTTTCTTTCTTTCTTTCTTTCTTTCTTTCTTTCTTTCTTTCTTTCTTTCTTTCTTTCTTTCTTTCTTTTCTTTTCTTTCTTTCTTTCTTTCTTTCTTTCTTTCTTTCTTTCTTTCTTTCTTTCTTTCTTTCTTTCTTTCTTTCTTTCTTTCTTTCTTTCTTTCTTTCTTTCTTTCTTTCTTTCTTTCTTTCTTTCTTTCTCTCTCGTGTGTGTGTGAATGTATCGCGTAGGGGAGGGACTTGTGGTGACACCAAATCTGAGGAGCCCGCAAGATTGTTCAAGATACACCCCAAAATTTTTACGCCTTAAAAATACTTAAATCTGTAAAAGCAATGCATTTGAATAGAAGTTTTTAATTCAATAAGAATTACTTTGTTGCAACATAATAAAAAGTGTAAACATTCTAGATTGAAGATTAAGCAGTCATTTTACTTTCGATTTTTTTTCTGTGCTCCTCGTGTTTCCGCATTTTAAATATAAGAAGGAGGGATTGAAAAAGTTTCTACTTCTCGAAAATAACACCTTAATTTACATACCATGTATCATATATCATTACGAATGTAAATGTGGTTGTTGATTTTACGTCTAGAATGTTGGAAGTTTAGCTACACTGATTGTGGTGTTGAGTTTTTTCACCACATGGTCACCCAACTCTACCAACTTGTCAAATTCGAAAAAAATAACGTCCACCCTATCGTGCACTTCGTGGCCTGTTTCGGACCAGTGTGGGTGGCCGCCCACCCCTCTTAGGATGAATAATTTAGACGCCGCCCGGCATCGCCCCGCGGCATCGACCGCTGCAACCTCAGCTTCCGAGCGCCTCAGCGTCCACGGCGCGGCGCCCGACCAGGTGGGGAGGAGGAGGAGGATGGGGAGGGAGAAAAGTAAGAGAGAGGAGGAAGAGGAGGATGAAGAAAAGGAAGAAGGGGAGGAGGAAGAGGATGAAGTGGGGGAAAGGATTGAATAGGAGGAAAGGTTGAAGAGGAGGAAAGGTTTGAAGAGGAGGAAAGGTTTGAAGAGGAGGAAAGGATTGAAGAGGAGGAAAGGATTGAAGAGGAGGAAAGGATTGAAGAGGAGGAAAGGATTGAAGGGGAGGAAAGGATTGAAGAGGAGGAAAGGATTGAAGAGGAGGAAAGGATTGAAGAGGAGGAAAGGATTGAAGAGGAGGAAAGGATTGAAGAGGAGGAAAGGTTGAAGAGGAGGAAAGGATTGAAGAGGAGGAAAGGATTGAAGAGGAGGAAAGGTTGAAGAGGAGGAAAGGATTGAAGAGGAGAATAAAGAGGAGGAGAATAAAGAGGAGGAGAATAAAGAGGAGGAGAATAAAGAGGAGGAGGATAAAGAGGGGGAGGATAAAGAGGGGGAGGAGGAACAAGAGTATAAAGAGGAGGAGTATAATGAGGAGGATAAAGAGGTGGAGGATAAAGAGGAGGATGAAGGGGAGAAGGAGGAAGAGGAGGAGGGAGATGAAGAGGAGGAGGAAAATGAAGTGGAGGACGGAAGGGAGGACGCGACGCGGGTGGTGGTTCTGGGTAGATGGCACTGTTCGTAACGTCGGCCTGCTGAAGTCGAACAAGTGGCACATGGAGCTTGCAGGGAAAATTTTCGCCGCTGGGCCGGGGTCAACTCCCTGTCGATTCGTGTTGGATTTGTGATGAGCAAAGTGAATTCGTGGCAGGTTTTCGGTGGAGTTTTCCGATTCCCTTGACTCTCATTCCACAAATGCTTCATCATTCATCGTGTTGAAATATTCTCCAGCCCTCCTAATCATGAAATCATTCCAGATATCACTGTAAGGATTATCAACTGCATTGTAGTAAAGAATGTTCGTGTTGGATATGACTGTTGTTGGAAACGTTGGTTTTTATCTGCATTTGAAGGAGATAATGAAAAGGACGGTAGAAATCAATATTTTTTGAGAATCGATTCCATACAGATTGGCCGTTGTGTAACGGAAAACGTCTTTTCTTCCTACCACAGGAAAGAAGTCTTCAGTTGCAAAGCCTGAAAGAATGGCTTTACTTTTGGGATGGATCTAGTGATAACATTGAGAGCACTAAATGACTTTGCTATAGGCGAAGCAATTTATACATTCTTTGACAGAATGGTTCAACAGATTTTTTAACACAACCGTATTTAATTAGTGAGTTACATTTATAACAATTTTGGGCATAGAGTTTGGGTGTGCCCTGTACATTTTTAGTATGGCGTCTGGAATATAATTTAAAAAATGTTCAGATATAAAAAAGTATTAAGTTTCGGGTAGTCGCAAGTCTCTGAACACATACCATTTCCCAACTGCGTACTCGTCTTCCTCATATTTCGCTTCCCATTTGTAGCCCATTCCGACGCATGCGCATTCACTTGGCACCGGGCTTTTTAAGCTTATTGCATTCCTTTTGATGAGAGATTTCCTTTGAAGGACGTTTTCTGTAATTCGTACAGTATTTTTGACCAGTAGCGAATATAAAATGGGGAGGGGCACATGGGGCTTCATCCCTCCCCCGAAGCCAACGATGCTTAATCTAAAATTACATATTTTACTAGTTTTTTATGCTAACGAAAGTCATTCAATACAACAATTGTGGAGAGTTATCAGGTTAAGACTACAAAATTGGTTGCAAGGTGGACCTCCTCTCACATAGAATTCTGCCTACTCAGGCAACTGAAAAGAAAACCCTTGGAGGACTGCTGAAGGTGCGCCAGTCTCCCTTCAGAAATACTAGAAATGAATCTGACAGATAGGTGACATAGGAATGGTTAACATAACAAACTAAATTTAATAACATTAGATGTAAATAATCACAGTACATCGTAAATACAACTAAGCATGAAATTGTCTAAGGCAATTCAAGTGAAATTAATATGAATGAGTAGCATTGAAATATTAACTTTGCTGTTAAGGTTGCAAAATAAACAATATATAATTACCCTTATTAAATTGCATTGTGAGTCACTTAACTCAAGAACAAGAGAAACAATTTGCAATAACCAAATAAAGTGTACATTAATTACAATATTTGGCAATGATGCACAGGAAAGATTTACCATTATTAAATTGCATATTGAATATTATGTAACTAAACAATGAGAAACAATTTATGCAATTGTACGAAGTAATTAAAGAGGTAAAACAAGAAACTTCTGAACAGCAACAATTTAACGGAATGTTACCGAACCAAAACAAAGTGTAGTGAAATAAATATTATTTTACTTCCTTTTGCTATATAACCATATCACAGCTTTTCATAAAATACGGGAGCATCGATACTTTAAGTATAGTTAATATGATTTTGTACTGAGTTGGAAACTCTTTGGAATATGATTTGTGACTTGAATTGAGCACTATTTCCTGTGCAGTGTATGAGACAAGCGCGCATTTCTATACACATTTGTTTTTCTCGATTCACCTGTCAGATGAATTCAGTATTTTTATTGGTCGTGAATTGCAGAAAACTCAAAATTACTCAAATAATTTATTTCATGAAGTATGAATACATGCGTATAATGGAACTCATTGTTTTCCGATCATCATGGTTAACACAAATGTTATATCCTGAGCACAGTTGTACAGTGCATGATAAATTAAAGTTTATCTCATTTTCTCGGAAGTTGAAATGTCAAAAAACTAAAAGTTGCATAGTCTAATGCAGCTGCAATGTCTCAACCATTGTTGGGCAAATTGAGATTAAATATCTTCCACTGATCAAAACAATTCAACAAGTTGTAAAGAAACTTATGTGATCAAATAAATGCCCGTCATTGTTTATCCCCGAAGTTATGTGAATAAACAATTAATTTAGTTAAAATTCTCTTCGATAGCTCAATCTCACTTCTCTTACGCGTGTCCTTTGTATTGTACAACTGAAAGCTATTCCACTCCGAGGCTGCTAGCAGTTTGTCGACCCTTATCTGCATCATGACCACGGTACGTTCGCCTCACGCGAGTCGCGTGTCGTCCCTCCTCCTCCTCGGACGGGAAACTCACTGCTTCGTCTGCCGGCGACTTCCGCCGGGCTCTGCAGGCGTCGCAGCTGCCAGGAGGCCCCGCGGCGCGTGTGATTGGCTGCTTTGGTGCCTCGAGGACCGGACACCGCCCACAATTCGGCGCTTTGAAGTCGCACGGGAGGACATTGGGGGACGCGATGTTCCCTGACGTCATTGCTCCCACGCCTCCGCCCCTGGCAACCCCCACCCGCCCGCTCGCTCGCTCGTCCGCCCACTCACCCACTCACCCACCCATCCACCCACGCACCAACGCACCCGCCCAACCACCCAACGCCCAACCGCCTACCCACCTACCCGCCCGACCCACCCACTTGTTTGCCTGCTCGCCGTTTCTGCCTACAACTAGCTTGTCTGCCCGCAAACTCATTTCCCCACTTGCACGATACACCTAGTTCAACCCACCGAACTGTTCCTCTACTCAACTGTTCCTCTACTCAACTGTTCTTCTACTCAACTGTTCCTCTACTCAACTGTTCGTCTACTCAACTGTTCCCGCCGTTCTCCCCTGCAACCTCTCCCCGCTCTATCCCCGTTTCCCCCCGCTCTATCCCTTCTCCGTTTCCCAACCGTCCCCACACCGTCCCAGTTCCACCTTTCCGCGACCTGTCACCCCCCCAGCTTTCCTCTTCCACCTCGCCTCCTCGCCTTGTCGCCACGTCACACCTCCCCGCCTCGCCCCGCTGCGCCGCGCACCCCACCCCCGCCCGCGCGCCCTCGCGCCCGTAGCTGGACGGCCTTTGCGCGCGCTTTAATCTCGGCGCGCCGTCTCGTCGTGGGCCCGTGACGCAGGCGCTAAATAAATCGAGGCCGGCGCCCGCTCGCGGAGCGCCTCCGGAACAGGATAGGGCGGCGGACAGCGCACGAGAAAGGGAGTCGACGAGCGCGGGTACTTGTGGGCGGATGGGTGACGCTTAACGCACGTGCGGGTCGAGTAAGGGTGAAGATATTTCAGAGCGGAGTCTTTTCCCTCTTGGACTAGTTTGAAAGTGTGACAAATTTCGTTGGGATAAATTAACATGAATTCGTGTCGCAACATAACTAGTATATTTCTGAACAGTTAAAAACAGTTCTTCCGTGACGAGTATACTTTATTTGATTTTCTATTGAATTAACCATGAAAAATAATGAATATCTTCAAATGTACATGTAACATCCTAAATTAATATAATTTTACTTTATCGTATAAGAGTGTGTGAACAATCTGCTAGCGTGTCGTGTTAGTGTGAACAATCTTAGTGCCTGAAAACCATTTCCAGGACTTCAACAAAAATGGGTATTCCCTGATGGAATTGACTGATGTCGTGATCCTTCAAATTTGGAACGTATTATTTTAAATTTATTTGAGAAAATACTTGACATGAAGCCCTCGAAATTTTCAATTTTTTTAAAAAATATCTCTCATTTGTTTCCATATTTTCCTCCAATAATCCAAAATACGCTCTTAAAAATGTTACAGGTTCAATTTTCCTTAAAATTTGTACATTTTCAAACATTGCAAAATTTCAAGTTTTTTGGAACCTATTCTGTACCTTCAGTATTGTAGCTCGTATTTTTTATGCAATATGTTCATCAATACTGGATTTAAAAATAATTTCTTGTACTACCTTTTCAAAAATATTATTAGTTTTTGCGCATTATTTTGTAAATTCGTGACAAGTTGTCACAAATACACAAGATTTTTTCACACACGGTTCTATTTTTCTTCAACATTTTTACTGCCTTTTGTAGATTTTCTTGGAGTATATTCTGAGATGGTAGAACCAATATAATTGAGAATAAATTTTAAGTGTTATCCTTCTGTAAGTAAATAGCTCTGAGGGTAACGCGCTAGCTGTTGGATAGAAAGTTTCAGAAAACAGAGTGGGCCCATCCAAACTTCTTTTGCTTCTCCTTTTTGTAATTATAGAGTTCAATAAACTTAATTCCAGAAGTATCATTTTCCTTAATTTTTGAATTGTCAAAAATTAAAGATTTTTTTTAATCTCTTGGGTGTCGTTTTCTTAAGTGTTTCACGCAAAGAACATACTTTTATCTGAATAGAATGAAGAACATTCTTACATTTATCCCTTGAATTCACCCCATTCAGCTCTTGAAAGATCGTCTCAACCACTCGTGAGAAGCAGCTAGCCTTCTGAAAGGAGATGCGATGAAATGGAATTCGCCGTTTTCACGTAAACATGTCCGCCCACACCGGGTGGTTGCAAAGGGTTTACCTCAACCAGGGCCCTTTGTGGGCTAACCGGGGTGACCGGCAGACCCATTCCCCGCGTCGCTAGGGCCAAGTCGTTTGCTGAAAGCGCCGGACAGCCACTGTGCAACGGCCGGCGTGTGAATAAAGGTGCTCAGCCGCGCGCTTTTTCCGCGTTATCGGAAGAGCATCTGCAAAATGGGCAGTAAACGCGGCGGACAGCGGACGGCGACCGCCCGCTGCCCCCACGCCCACTGGCGCTCTCGCTGTCCCATCCGTCGCGTTTGCACCACCGCCTCCTGCCGCCCCCGACGCCTCTTACGCCCTCAGTGCCATCGGCGACCTCCCACACTATGCGATTGATTATTTCGTGTTTCCGGGCGCGTCAACTGCTAAGGTCATTAGTTCCGTAAGTGTAGTGCATTTTTTCCTCGGGAGGAGGCGGTGATCTTCTCCTGCTCGATGGTGAGATCCAGCGCCGACCTACTCGTCGGTTAGCAGGGTTTTCCCCAACGAGGTATCTCCCACCAGCGAAGCACCGCCCCAGCCAGAACAAGCCTGAAGCTCCCGATCGGTCTCCCGTCATATGCGGTTGTGTAGTGCATGTAAATGTGTGTGTGTGTGTGTGTGTGTGTGTGTGTGTGTGTGTGTGTGTGTAAGACAGGGGTGAGGATAGTATAAAAAAGAGGAAGGAGAGATCGCGCGCGGTCCATGGTCTATTTGTTAGGATACTTTTCCGGCAATCACCTGGTGTTGATCGGAGAAAGTACGACCACCGACTTCTCCAATGACACGTATCCCCTCCCCCGCCATGTGACCCGTCCGTGTTAGTCCGTGAGCCCATCTCCGTGCTTCAATCATTATTCTGATTGTAGGGTGTCACAAGGTATTACGGAAATATTTCGTTATAAAGAAGATACTCGTACATTAGATGCTGGGGACTTTATCCTTGCCACACACATCTGAAAATACCTATGCCTTAGGCGGGTTACGAAATTACAACCTTTCGATCTGTGTACTCGAACGCGCAAGTTACAACTCTCTGCACCACCAGACTAAAAACGTTTACTGCAATATATTTCTCTGCACATTTCCATAAATTATACAGTTCTACTTTAACTCCATACCAGTGTCTATTTTACCATTAGGCTGAATAGCCTTTGAAATTTCAGCATTATTTTAGCATCAAAATTGTGATTTGCTTTTCTTAATTTAAGCCAATTGTTGAAATACGTTTGTTACGTATTGATTAGAAAATGAACTATTGGCCAATTATTGGTCACACACACGCACACACTCACACACACTTTTCTGCCTAGGATTCTGACTTCTTCGAAAGAGGCTAGACAGTTGACTATTATTTAATTGCTTGTTTTGTTATATCTGTTGTACGAGTGACCATGTCCCAATTAAGTCTACTACCTCTTTCACACTACCCATTAGTTTCACACTTCTTACATTCAATCTTCCGCCGCATATGCCACTTTCGGCACGCCCACCATCTCACAGTTCTCTTCACTAGACCGAACCCCTCTCAAATCTTCCATAACCACACTGCCACGGCAACTCTTGTCATTTTGGAACCATGACTCCACCATGCGCACAAGGCACTGTGCCGCTACCTCAATGTGCCCTCTCCGATAGTTATCGCCATCCTGGTTTATCATTCAACCGACATTGTCTGAAATGCTACCACCTTTGCATTCGTCTATTTCTCCATTTTAGTTGCCCAAATCGCTTATGTCACGGGTACATTCACATTGAAAAATTACATTTTCCATGTTCCTCTCAGTTCTCCCTCACAATGGAATATCAATACTACCATCGGTTATCATTCCCATAGCCCCAACAACCATTCATGTCATCACTCATGCCTACACTTGTTCTACCATCACAGTTAACGCCATCCATCATCACTGCCAACACCACTGTCACTACCATTCACCACTAAAACATTCAGGACCACCACAACTATTACCTCTATTACCATCTCCATTATAATTTCTACAAATACCATCACAACTTCCACTATCAATCCCAACAACATCATCATCATCATCATCACCACACCCCCAGTTCACCGAAAGAGATGGCTCAGGGCATCAACTGATTTCACTGCAGACCATCTGAGCGGGAGATCCTAGGTTCGAGTCCCGACGGTGGAAGGATTTTAGACACTAGCATGGACAAGGTCGAATTCAGTCGCTGTCTGGAGGAGAATTCTAGCGGCCAGCTCCACTGATCGGTAGTTTACCGTGGTTTCTCCGATCAACACTAGTCGAATGCCTTAGCAGTACCCTAACAAACGGGCCAGGGACCGCGCGCGATCTTTCCTACCTCCTCCTTGTCCTATCCTCTCCCCTACACCCACCCACACAACATGAACTACACTACAATGTATTCCGGGAGACCGGTCGGGAGCTTAGAGCTAGTCCCGGCTGGGGCGGTGCCCCGCTGGTGGGACAGACCTGGCTAGGGGGAAACCCCGCTAGCCGACGGTAGGTCGGTGCTGGATCTCGGCTTCCAGCGGGGGAATATCACCGTCATCTCCCGAGGGGGGAAACCTGCACTACACTTACGGGACTATTGACTCGCCCGGAATCACTAAGAATCAACCAACCAACCCCCAGTACCATTCAATAACACCACTCACCACCACAATCATAACCACCACCTGCGCCAGTTGCATTACTAGTGGCCCTCCCCGCACTGACACTCCTCTTCTGCAGCCATTCATCCGCCCTAAAGCTTGATATTGCGTGCCCGCTCGCCGCACTCCGCGCCCATTATCACCGCCCCCTCCGCGTCCGCCGGCGCCGCTCGCCGCCTCCCTCCGCGCCCTCCGCGCGCGCGCAACGATCGACGTACGCGCCGGCGAACGGCAAATGGAAGTGCTTCCACCTCGGTCTCTTTCCTCTGTGCGCTGTCGCAATATTCGCACCGCGCAACACTGAGGAAGTTCGCGATCGGTCGTTGCGATCGACGAGTGATAAATGAAAGTTTAAATGAGAGGCATTTGTGATGCTGAATAGTTCCGGATGCAGGAAACTACTCGTTTCGCGGTCCGATGGCGCATTCCGAACGGTCTGATAGCACACAGAAGAGAGATGTTTCGTGGTATTTGTTCTGTATCTCAATGTCTGTGCGTCGAAAGACTTTTGAACGTTTTTGTTTTGTTTCAGGCATACTCATTTTCAATAGCTTTGCGGGTAAAATGCGAACCTGTCGTTGGTTTTTACTTGTTAAATATTTTGATAAACTTTTAAAGAGGTGCATTAAAGAGTTAAATAAACAATCTCTGGTGCAACTGACATTTCCTATGTATATACATGTGAATTAATACTTCCGAGGATGCGGAAAACTATTTTTTTATTAAAATAATAGTAACAATTACTAATAAGATTGAGTAAGATATTTTCAATAATTATATTAAGTTCTAAAGGTGCTTCACATTAACTTATACAATATCATAATAATGAATTATTATTTTAATAAAGCAAGTTTTTCAGCATTCCATTTATTAAAAAAAACAAAATTCGTAAAAAATATTTATAACTGCTTTTCAAATGTAGGTTGATAACAGAAAACAAAAAAGGTTAAAATAATAATCATACATTCATATTGCAACATTCCCTCGCCATTAATAATTAGAAACTCTGCATGCAATCGGATTACCGAGAAAATAAGCATTGAAAACATTTAAAACCCCGACAGTACATGTGTATTTTTGTTACGTGTTCTGCACACAAATAAGAGATAATTGTGGAAATTGTGTTGTTGACATTATTATATGAAGAAATAAAGGAGGTCATCTCCGTCAACTTAGTAGTCTTAGTCAACGTAGTTACTAAGTTGATGGAGATGACCTCATTTATTTCTTCAGGAAGGGAGACTCTGATATTATTTTCTATTTAGTATTATCTTAATGGTATGAAAGTGTGGCATCAATGCGGAAACAGTTGTGGAATTTACCTTACATCAATTTTATTGTAGGCAACAGATGAAAATAATCGACTACTTCAAAACATTGCTGAAAGTACTACGTATTCAAATTCTGACAGGTGTGCAAGCTCCAGAGCACTTCAGAGGGTCCCTGTAAGTTCAATAAATCACAATTGATAATATTTAAGAAACAGGTAGCTGATGCGGCTCTGTCTGCTAAGATGTCAGGTTTCAAATTGAATTTATTCCTGGGCAGCGGTAAGCTGTCGTTATAAGTTTCTTATTCAGAGGAAGACATGTAATTGCATTGGATCACACAGAAAATCTTCAAAAAATTTAGCGGTTAGATACTCAAGAAATCTAAATTTTAGGCATGAAATTGAGTATGTAAAAAAAATGTTTGAGTAAAAATGTAAAATTAATGAGGCACAAAATGTACAGTCTTTAAAATGTATCATTATAGTCATTCAAATGTTCGATGCATAGTATTTTTATTCGTTTTTAGAAAAACACAACGGGATCATCCTGCAACATTACAAATTTATTTCCAATTTTCATGTCTGTATCACAATATTTCGTGTTGGACCTTCCTCCTCGGCTGTCGGCGATGGCCCTAAGGCCTTAGTCCCTCTCTTTTGCTTCAGTTTCTAGTAGATAGCTCCCGCAAAGTCTCTCCGCACCGAGGCGAATCAGGGCCTTCCATTAAAAATTGTCTTTATGTTGATAGCAACCAGATCACTAGAAAATAAGTGAAGGGGACAACACTCCTAGCATCTATTCCATGGAGCTCTGACCTATTATGCTTTTGACGAGTACGCAATTTACGTTTTCATTTGTTACAAGCTGCATCTCGTCTTACCAATTATTATTATTATTATTATTATTATTATTATTATTATTATTATTATTATTATTATTATTATTATTATTATTATTATTATATCTTTATTCACAGCTTTCTGGGATTACAGTAATCACACAGATACACATCCAAGCATGATCACTTATTACTTACAAATTAATGAATAGCGCTTACAGTATTTACGCAGCATATAATACATTTATAAAAATTAAGATCTTTAAATTTTACAAACAAATTTCTAACAAGTGTTTTATACATCTAAACCTATAATTCTTCTAACCAAAAAACATGTATTAATTATGACTGCTTTCTGCACGTTTATCAGAATATTTTTTTTTTATATCAAGTTCTTCCACTGACTTTATAGTGACTTTTGGTACGATACAATGGGGATTGGACGAATCTAAGATTACAATAGGGATTGTGTTCGCATTTTCCAAGAACCATTCCTCCTTCACGACTTGTACTAATTCTCTGTATTTTCCCAGCTTCGTCTGGTAGGTTGTCATGATGTCAACAACCGCGAAGTCCGCGAAGAAAACTTTCTTGGATACCCTGCCCCAGATAGTGATATCAGTTCTATTGTGATGGACGGTTTTGTCTGTCAATGCTTCTGTCCCAGTACAATTTGTAGGCGGTATTTTCTAGGACCGTTTGAGAATGATACTTATATAATGGTGTTATCTCGTGCAGAAGACCGTATTTCTCAGCAAGTCTGGCGTGGATAATACGTCCAATGTTGTCATGCCTGAGTTTATATTCAGAGGGAGCCAGTACACTACAGCCAGTTAATATATACTGGATTATTTCAGATCTTTGGCAACACATTCTGCAATTATCTTCTACTACTGAAGGGTCTTTAACTATGTGCTTGAGATAATTTTTTGTTGGTATTACTTGGTCTTGATAATGAGGCCCTCAGTTCTCAGGGTATAAATACCCCATTGAACGACAGGTCTACATCTACATTTGCATTGGCTATTGCTGCGGAGTATGCACCGTGGAGTGTCTTCTGCTTCCATTTGTCCATTTCTGTTTCCGGAGTGGACTGTTGCTGGTTCATGTCGTTTCTGAGGTTGAGAGGGGTAAGATTATCATCAGCTTGTTGTACCACTTCATGTAGTAGCGAGATCCGAGCTTTCTCTCCGAAATACTTTCTCAGAATAGTAATCCGCCTGATGTGTAGATTTGAGAGGTTTACCATGCCTCGTCCCCCTCTTCTCCTCGGTAACGTAACCCTTTGAGTACAGCTCCTGGGATGGTGGTATCTAAAGCAAGTCATTTATACTCTCATAGATCTTTCTATAGCGTCGATGTCTGTCTTAGTCCATTTCACAACACCCCTAGCGTAGGTGTTAATTGCAGTAGTAAGGTTTTTTGAGTTGAGATAGGTCTTCAGTTCCTTTATTATTGCGCTATATTTCCGATGCACTTTAAATGCCTATGTTTCCGAAAGGAGGCTTCTTTGGTGGAGGGATGTATATGTCTGGTGTAGGTGGGTATAGGGTTTAGAGTATGAAACATGATCGTTGTGTGTGTCTCATCATGCGACACCACATAACATCAATTCCTTACTCCGGATTCGAACCCATAGAATGATAAGCGTTGAGGAGTGCAAATACTCCAAGCCACTATGCCACCCTGACCAGATTTATTATAAATTATACTATTTAACTTTCAATGAACTTTCCAAAATATGTCCTTGAAACATAAATTACTGTTTTTATCAAGTGCTTAACTATTACAAAGAATTTTTTCCTGAAAGTTTTTAAATTATAAAATTATATTTATGAAGTTATTAATGGTGTAACTGACATTTTCAACCCGACTGTCAGATGCAAACCGTGAAGTCAAATTCGTAGGACGATTATAAAGGTATTTCCTTTAAAACCTCACAAAATTACATTGAATGATCACAAGCCGATTGAAAGTTGCTTATTGTCCCTTACGATTGATTGACTAATTAGTGACTCCGGTCGCGTCAACCGCTAAGAGCATTAGTCCAGCAAGTATAGTACAAATGTTATCTTCGGGAGGTGGTGGTGATCTTCCACCGCTGGATGGTGAGATTCGGCGCCCACCGACCGTTCGGCTAGCGGAGTTTTCCCCAACCAAGTCTCCCATCAGCGGGGCACCGCTCCAGCTGAGACAAGCTCTAGGCTCCCGACGTATCTCCCGGCATGAGTGGTAGAGTAGTGCACAATCATAAGTGTGTGTACGTAAGAAGTGAGGATAGGACAAGGAAGAGGATGGACAGACCGCGCGCGGTCCGTGGTCCGTTTGTTAGGGTACTGCTGCGGCATTCATCGGAGAAACCACTGAAAATTACCGATCAGACAATCCGGTCGCTAGAATTCTCGCCCAGACAGTCGTTTGAAAAGCCAGCATTCGTCGGCGCTAGAACCCTTGGTCTTCCCGGTCGCAGGCACTGCAGTGACATCAATGGATGCCCTGAGCCATTTAAGCAGGTACATCATTGTAGACACTATTATCAGTTCACAGCTAGACCGAAAGCACATTGCACTGAGCGTGTGCTACTTACTGCGTGGAGGAGATACGGCGCGCGCTGCTTGTCGTCCACTCTCCGCCTATTTCTGGAGGCGATGAGGCTGCGGCGCCCCGGGGAGCGCGTCCTAAGCGCCTAAGCGGAGCGGCTGTCTTGAATAGGGGCGGAAGGAAGCGCGGGGCAGTCCACACCGCACTCTGGCCACCGCCCGCCGCCCCCGCCGCCCCCACCGCCTTCGCCGCCCCCACCTCCCCCGCCGCCCCCGCCGCCCCCGCCGCCCCCGCCGCCCCGCCGCCCCGCCGCCCCCGCCGCCCCCGCCGCCCCCGCCGCCCCCGCCGCCCCCGCCGCCCCTGCCGCCCCCGCCGCCCCCGCCGCCCCCGCCGCCCCCCGCCCCCCGCCCTTGCCGCCCCCGCGCCGCCCTCGCCCCCGCCGCCCCCGACGCCCGCCGCCCCCGCCGCCCGCCGCCCCCGCCGCCCCCGCCGCCCCCGCCGCCCCCGCCGCCCCAGCCACCTGCCGCCTGCCGCCTACCTCCCTCTCGCCCTCTCCGACCCCGCAGCCCGCGTCGCCGCACACGCTCACAGAAGTTGTCAACCGGTAGGTGCGACTGCTGCGGCGGGGGTAGAGGCAGTGTCGTCTGTTGATGCTAAGTCGCAGGTTCTGAAGGAGCCGGGGTAGCGGGTTGGCGGAGATGGGAGGCATAGCTGCAGGATCGGCGAAGGGGCGGCGGCATGGGTGGCGAAGTTGACGCTTGCGCCGTGGGCTGCACCGGGAGACGGCGTCAACTTGGACGACGGGGTCGCTTGTGGGATAGTGAAAGTGGCGGCGTGGGTGTAGGAGTGGGCGTGAACTCCCGTGGAGCGGCAGGGGTGCTGTCGGGTCGGCATGGGACTGCCGGCGTAGGCGGAGAAGTGGGCGTGATCTACAGTGGACACGGCTGTGGGAACGGGAGTGGCAGGGGATCTGTGGGAGCGGTGGGGGACTGGCAGCGTGGGCGGCAGAGGGGGGGGTGCAGTGCCATCGGGGGCGCTTGTGAGATGGTGAAAGGGGCGGCGTGGGCCGAGGAGTGGGCGTGAACGACTATGGAGACGGCAGTGGGAACGGGAGTGGCATGGGATCTGTGGGGGTGGCGTGGACCGGGCTACGGTGTCGGGCAGTGTCATCGGCGGTCACTTGTGGGGCGGTGAAAGGGGCGGCATGGGCGGAGGCGTGGGCGTGAACGACTATGGAGATAGCAGTGGGAACGGGAGTGGCAGGGGATCTGTCGGGGCGGCGGGAGGCTGACAGCGTGGGCGGCGGAGCGGGCTACGGCAGGGGGCATGACCATCGGGGGTAGTTTGTGGGACGGTGAAAGTGGCGGCGTGGGCGGAGGAGTGGGCGTAAACTACCGTGGGAGCGGCAGCGGGGCTGTCGGGGCGGCGGGGGGCTGGCAGCGTGGGCGGCGGAGCGGGCGACGGCGGGGGTGGAAGCGGCGAGGGGTTCACGGGAGCGGAGGCGGCCCTGGGCTATTCCTGGCCGCCACGCTCCATAGCGCCGCGGCGCTGTCCCCTTCTACCGCTTGCCCTGCGCCTGTCACAGCCGCCGCCGCGCCGCGCCGCGACGCGCCGGCTCCCGCAGACGGCCGTGACCCACACCGCCATCCCCCGTGTGATGGCCGCTGCCCCGCTGCACCCTCGCTCGTGCTGATTCACTCGCCTTCGTTCTGAATAGATACAAAATTGATGCCTTTAAAATGGATTCTTAATCACAATAAGTAAAGGACGGTAGTTGTGGTTATCATCTCCATGACGGGGAAAAGTGAGACCAATACTTATAAAATAGAAAACCAACCATGGAGAAGTGACATCCTGAAAGAGATTCATTAAATATTAAAAATTATCCCTTCAATATTGATATAATTTATTATGTGTAGTACAAAATTCAAGAAAATATGAATTGTGTTTAATTAAATTTCGCAGCCTCTTTGTATTTACCACTTGTAGTACCTCAGTACCGAGCGAAAAAAGTATACCATAATAAATGTAACCCTACAAAAAATACTTAAACAAGGTTTTTTGAAAATGTCTCAGCGTTCTGTAACTTTTCAAGTGAATACTGCACAACCCATTTGCACAATGTAATGTGCAAATGATTTTGGAAAATTATTGGTTTTTTTTCGGTAAAGTGTTGGTTTTTTTTCGGATAACCTGCTCTCGTTCGAAAGCGAAAACTGAAGTGCGATTAGGATTTTAATTGCAATATGTTAACATTACCTTACCGTCATAATACGAGAGAATGTGCTTCTGTAGGTACTTTAGTTTTATAAGTGTAACCCCTCACCGTACCGATTACTAAAGTAGATCTATCATTTGCCTACTTCGTGACGTGTGATTACACCGTCACGCATCCCTGGGAATATCTCAATTTATGGATAAACTTCCCTATCGGTAGTGGGTTCGTCTTTGTTAAACTACTGATCAATTAACAAGCCAACACAATTTTACAGTTTTAAGTAACAAATAACATATATTCTATTGAATGAAAATCACTGTACAAATGAAATTCACAGATCCTACTATGTTCTCACTTTTCGTAAAATTATGGTAGCTAATTCCCTACCTAAACTGCAGTTTTTCACTAAAGTGATAATAACTCAGATCCCTGTTTACAAGCAACAAGCAATAAATACATATTTACACTTCACAAAAAATATCACACATAAGACACACAAATCATAGTACAAATATTCATCCTGCAAAAAAAATACATACACACAATACTCGAAATTCACTACTACCTTTTAAATCACTAATTACGTTACACTCAATAGTCACATTTGACCTTCGGCTTCTACATAGCCTTTCAACACAAAATTTTGTTTCATAACATCTCTTAAATGATTTGAATCATTAAAATATGACTCTAAATAAATAATTCTGTACAAAACAACTTCTATCATAAACATAAAGAATTACTCTAATCTGATTCTTGTTACGACTGTCGAAAAGAAATAAAACCACTGGCTAGCAAGACCAATGTTCTAAGAAACTTGCCCGATCAACGTCTGTTATTGAGGGAAGCTCACATTACAACGTTTTGGCTAGTATAATTATACTCCTATCTCAGAAGTTTTTTCCAGACTGAAATTTAGTGAGTGTTCTTTCTGTTTTTATATGACTCACGACCGCCGAATTCCTCAAGTTGGTCCCGCGCTGTGTAGCTGGCCCGTCGCGCGACACTCGCGCCTCAAGGTCGTCGTTCTTCTGCAAGGTCCGTGCGTTGCCCGTCGCGTCGAAACTGGAGTATTCCGAACACCGTCTCCTCGTCGTTCGGCGAAAATTCACCACAGCTTTCGCAGAGGCAATGGTCGCATCAGAATGCGAGTCCGAAACTCCAAGTTATGACTTCGTAATGGCAAAAGTCAAGCTAGTGTTGGATAATCCGTACTTCTAATAATTCTCAAAATTTCATAATAGGATTTCCAAAGTGAAATTCCCAAAAATAAGAATAAAGAATATATGAAAAGTATGAAATATATGAAATATATGAAAGTTGTAACAAAGAAGAAACATGTCCTATGTTACAATAGTCCTCTTTTCTAGCAACAAGAATGCAGCAACGTGGTTTTACAGATTCATTTCGATCTATTACCGCCGTCGTTCTTTCATTCATTGCATTCTTGTTTAATATTCATTTACTAATTCCATGTAATCTCACGATATTCACAGTACGTAAATCCATGAAAAGTGCTCAGTCAATTACCTTTTATTAAAGCTTTTGTGTTCCGTTATCTTCGCGTGTCCCTCTTCGACTATGTGGTGTACTTGTAGGCAACCGTTCACCTCGGCGTCTCGAACCAGAAAGAGAGCGAGCTCTTTTGACGCAAGTTCACGCCACGTCCGTATTTACACAAAAATTTCCTGATTGGCTATGGTCTGAGTGCGTTCAGAAATCCTTTTCTGACTTACGCCATCTCTTCGCCACTATAGAAACTACGTGTAGGGCCTAATGTCGGGTATTATTGCTTCTATTTTCCGTTGGTTATAAATGTGACCGACGACAAGCGGTTACAATA